>AWOL01S0026611.1:0-22555 GCA_000715115.1 Nicotiana otophora | reverse complement strand
GAGTTAAGATCTTGCTCTACTCAATCTTATATGCAATCTAGAATTCCCTCTCCCGAGTTCAATCCTAGATTCATAAATAACTCACACATAAAATTTTGGACTTCTCCTGATGATGGATCTCATTCGACAGATTTCTTGAGGGAGTTAAGTCTAAAGAAAAAGGACAAAATAATTATCTTTGTAGGTAGTGTAGTAATTCACCCTTGGTTTTATTTTTGTGCCGCGGTTCTTTTCCAAGGGTTTTATTTGAACCGGGTGTAGTTATTTGTTTTTTTTAGTAGGAGCCACTGTGAGATGAATTGAATTGAAGCAATATCTCTTGACTTTGTTATGCCTTGATGATATTTAGTATTGTTTGTGATGCTTAGGCTCAGTTTTTGACTCTTGTATAAGTACCTTAAATTGTATGATCTTAACTTTGCTTAACTGATTTGACTAGAGTGTCTTGATGATTCCAATCCTGAGTGAGTTTTGTACCATGTGTGAGTGAGGTTTATGTGTCATTCTATGCATTGCATTTGATGTCTAGAACTTGCCCCGTGTGTTTGCAAAGCGAAATAGTAGTTTTGTTCAGTCTTGGAAGTGATATAGGCATTTCATTGTTGAGCCAGATATATATATTTTATCCGCCTAATTGTTGTGTATCGTAGTTAACCCTTTTGAGCTTGTAATCATGTTTCTTTGATAACCACATTACAAGCCTTATCCATTTGTTTGAATTTACTATCTATTTGAATCTTTTCACCTCTCATGAGCACTTGAATCGTAATGAAATTTGTAATAGTTAAAGTGTGGGGTAGTTGATTTGGCTTTTGAGTGGAACCAATGAATAAGGAGAAAGGTGCATTGTTTGAAAAAAGTAAGAGCCACTTGAATTGAAAAAGAAAAATAAATAGTTGTATTGTTGTAAAAAATATTCCTTGATAGTGGTACTCTTGGTGTAATTGTACTTAAAGAATTTTGGAGTTAATATACATTAATGTGAAGGTGGAGTTATAGTTTGACATAAGTGTGGGGTTCTAATTGTTAAAGTGTATGTATTAAAGTGCTTAGGGAGGTGCAGTCACTCTTATATCCACATGTATCCTACTCGTCCCACAGCCTATATTACAACCAATTAAAGTCCTACTTGATTCTTGACTGAATGAGCTCGATTAATAGAGTAGTACACTACGGGCAAGCCTATGGTTCATCTTTTGTGGCATATGAATGTTGTTTCTGATAATGAGTGAATTTTTTCTATATTGAGTTCCTAATTGCTCTTGAATTTTATGTGTGTGGAACTACTCTCTTTTGTTGTGTGAGGGCACTTGATTCATGAAGGAAATGTAATGTCGTTGACCTCTATGTTAGAGTAAGTGAGCAGGTTATGAAATAAATGCGTGGTGCTTGTGAGTCAAATCTTGAAGTGAGGATATTACACTATTGTGCTTAGTCTATTTTAAATATTTTGGGTATGAAGAGTTATGAGAGTTGTTTAAAAAGGTCGTGTTATTGTAAAGTGTTGAAAGTTGCTCGAGGACGAGCAAAAGGTTAAGTGTGATTTCATATATTAAGATATTATTTATTCATTGTTTTTACCGTTTTTTAATTGTATTCTATATTGTATATGTCCAACTTAGCTTGATTATTGAGTTTATATTAATCGGGTGTTCATGTCATTGTTAGGAGCAATTAAAAATGATTTTTGTGACAATAGAAGAAAAAATGGAAAAGGAAGAAGATTCCTAAGAGTTTAGTCAATTAGGTGGAAAAAATAACGTCACCTACGATCCTAGTGTTGGCAATGGAAGTGTGGAAGGCATCAAGCTTGGATAATATGGACAAAGAATCGTGAAGGATTAACGTGGATGACAAAAAAGCAGCAAATTGAAATGAGATGAATGTAAAAGTTTGGCAGAAAACATACTGGATTCAGCGCCAGCCCAAGCGCGAGTCTGCACCCAGCGTAGCGGGATTCTCCTATTTTATCCGGGACAGTGTTATTTCGGCCCTACACAACTCCAACTCGTATAATAGGGGTTTTAAACCTAATCTAGAGGGAGCTAACATACTCTGAAGGAGAATTCACGTGGAGGAACACACACCACGCTTAGAGGAGGGTTCTAACTAGTTTTTCTTCTCTTCCATTCCTTTAATCTCATAGTTTATTAGTTCTAGAGTTTTGGGTGCTACATGAATGTTGTAGTTTGAAGCTTGAATTGTTCTTATTATTTTATCATATTGGTTTATTTATTCAATCTTGCGCTTAATTATTTGATTGCTTTATTACCAATTGAATATTATTTACGAATCTAGGATTGAACTCGGGAGAGGGAATTTTAGATTGCATATAAGATTGAGTAGAGCGAGATCTTGAACTCAAGCATCGGGAACGGATTTGCGGTTAGGATAGGGATATACCTAATCGCCTTGCTTGGTTGCTATACGGGAATTATTAATGCGTTCTTGTTAATCCTAATTCCATTTGAATATAGGCGTTAGGTTAGCTTGAATAGGCGAGTAGTAATTCGGAAGAAGGCTACGAGCAATATTAACCATGTCAACCAATAAACCAGATAAATTAATTAGATGATTTAAGTGAAAAACTCAACGGGATTGTTAGCTAACCCATAGCTCTGGAATATTTTCTCCCATTGAATTTATCTCTAAGTTTGTAGACTTATTTCCTTTAATTTCATAGTTTATTATTCTAAATTAGTTTTAGTTAAATATTCACACTTTAGGATTCACTTGAATATATTAATTGTCTTAGTTTAATTTAGTTGATAGTTATATCTGGACTTACAATCATATATTACTCCTATATTATTTGTCGACCACGTATACTTACGTGTGCGTTTGGGAGCAACAAACATCAACACTCCACGTTGGTTGTATTAATATAAAATTGATGGAGTCTTCTTATAAAGCACTTAATAATTTGATAGAGATCTCCTAAACAATCAAAATAATATGTGATAGTTCCTCAAAAGGGTTCAAACTTTTGAAGGAAAAAAATGTTTTAATCCGAATGCAAGTGATAATTGTAAACTCCTATAGAGTTACAAATTCTTAAGTATTACTGGTAGCACTATTTCTATTTGAAGTTGATAGGAAGGTGTGAATTCCTTTTACAAATATTATAGATTTTCTTTTTCTTTTCTTCCTTTTCTTTTTTCGTTTACTAAAATAATGAAATTATAGTTGTAATTTCCATTCAGAAGGAAAGATTTTAGTTTACTCCTTGTCCTAAATATTAGGACTTCCTAAATTATTCAAACAAGAAAAGATTTTATAACCCAAATTTTAGTTGAGTCTAAGTTCCCAAATATTCGGGGAATAATTTAAGTATAATTTTGTCCAATATGAAAATTATTTTTAAAAAGTAAAAAAGGCGAACGAAATTTCGCTAATGACTTTCGTGTTTTTAATATAGTATTAGTATTAGGATACGCGCGTTGCGCGTGTACCCATCTCAAAGAGTAATATTTTAAAGAAAATTATATTTGAGTTATAAAATAAAAATTATGAAAAAAAGTTAAGTTCCTATGAGTATTTATTGTATACTTTGTAAATTTTACGTTTTATAAATAAAAATTCATATATAAGCTTTCAAAGGATTAGCACAAGATACAATGTAGCACGCATAAGACAACTTTAAATCCAAATTTAAAAATAAATACTAAATTTTATCTTTGAAATATTATATCTTAACATTTTTGAAGAATAAGTAAATAGAAGTTCAACAAACAATGATCCAAACGATTACTATCACAGATTATCAAAGTTAGTTATATGGTTAATATTCAAAAGCAAGTATGTCCAAAATTAAGTGCATCTTTTAATTTAAATTAGTATATATCTCTTTATTTTGAGATTTATTTAATAAATAATTTTTTTTTCTAAAATGGAATCTTCAATTACATTCCATTATAAATTGTCTATAAAATCTTAGCTAATTTTAATTTCTAAATATTAGGAAAAATTTATTGTAAATAAAATCTTATTCGATTTTAAATTCTTAAATATTAGATGTTCTTATCTAGTTCAAATAAGAAAAAGTTTAATGATCAATATATTAATTAATTCCCAAATTTAAAATATTAGATAAATTAATTACAGTTATATTAGTATTGCATTAATGCTTTGTTATTTTAAACTTAATACATAAAATATATACATATAAATTTATTCAGTACAGTTCGGTTAGGTATTTTTTATTTTATTTAAAATTTTAAAAAGTACAATCGTAGATTTATATCGAACCTATGATCGTATTAAGAGAAACCTAATAATCGGTTTGAAAGGTTCAGTTCAATTGAGTTTTAGAGAACCATTGACATCCCTAGATAAAATCTAATGGGAACGTTTTGTTTATTTTCGTAAAAACCAACCTTTGGTTTCGTACGTTCTAATAGTATTTTTGTGTTGGACAAAATAGAGAAAGAAAGAAAACGTACTGCATTATTTTGTTTCCTTTAAGAACTTTGCGAAAAAATTACTTCTCTTGACCTTGAAATTTTAGAATCGTTTTAACGTTTCTTGCTATCATATCCTTCTTTATAATAATAATAATCTTATTAATTTAAAGTCCGATATAGTTAGAAAGAAATTAATTAAGAAATTGTTTAATTTAATAGTCTTAAATATTAGGAATAACAATATAGAAGGAATTATAATTGTGTTAGCTAATTCAAGTAAGAAAAAGAATTATATAAGGTAATACAATTTAATTGATTTTAAAGTCCTAAATATTATGATCTTTTTACATAATTTAAATAAGGAAAGATTTAATAAATAAAATTTTAGTTAATTTCACAATTCTAAAAATTAGGAAAATAAATAAATGACAATTTTGTCCAATGTGAAATCTACTTTTTAATGGTGAAAAAGGCGAACAACATTTCGCTAAGGGCCTTCGTGCTTTTAATATAGTACTAGTCTTAGGGTACGCGCTTTGCGCGTTTACCCTAACTCAGTTGAGTAATGTTTTAAAACAAAATCACATAATATTTTATATATTAAAAATTGTGTTTGTATTTGAGTTACATAATAAAATTTTAAGCTAATTATGATTTTATTAACATTGATTCTATATAGTAACTCAATAAAAGAAGAAACTACGTCACATAAAAATCATCAATCATCTTTCAATATATTCAACTTAAACTTAGTTTTTTTCCCACGAGCAAAATGTAATATTGTTCTATTTCTCTAAGCAATACTTAACATTATATTTCTACTCTTGTTTTTATTTTGGAGAGCTTTCTTTCTCTATCCATGCACACGGCATACATGTAAGGACTACCTAGTGTATAGCTACCAAATGCAACAAGTCCTGTATAGTAATAACTAAATAAAAACTCCCATTTGTTAGGTATCTTAACTAAAACCATACTTCTATATTATTTTACTCAAGACATGGTACTTATTGTCAATCTAACTTCACTTATAATGTCAATAGAACACAATAGTATAAAAATAACTAAATAATAAGAAGTTTAATTTCTACTGCCAATTCCCCTCAGAAAGTTATTATTTGTGTATATATTTAAGTTGATAGGTCCGATAATTATTTGATTTTAGCACACTCCTCGTACATAAATTATTTTACACTACCATTAATTATTCGAATTTACGAAATTGAGTTAGCTATTTTCCTATGGTATTCAACTGATGCGAAGCAGATTTAATTTCTCATGTAAATATCTCTTATGTTACCTTTCATTCACGAAAGTTCATTGGAAGTGCCTACCTATTTTTATTAATGTATTTATCATTGAAAACTCTTGTTGGATCCCTGGTGATACTTTTCGATACTTGAATACGTCAATTATAGAAGATAAGGGTAAAACTACTACTAATATAAATTCTTTATGCTCAAAGAAAGAGAAATTGAAAACCAAAAAAATAAAGTTGGGAATTAATTTTAAATTATGAATGCAATGGCCCAAACAACCTATGCAAAATTTATAAATAAGTCTTTTTTAAATTGACGATCATATATAAGACATTGTAAATAAAAATCACAATTGACAATCTTTCAACTTGAAATTGTGTATTAAGGATGCACGAACATTTGTTATTACATAACTTGAAGAACAAACTATAGAATAGAATGTTTACCTCAAATTACAAACAAATTGTTGATACTATCAAGAGTTTATGATAAAGAATATATAGTATGAAATTTATTTTGATCTTAACATTCTAGAAAGCTAAAGCGAATCACAAATATAAACAAAGAAAAGGTACAACATAAAAGAATACTAAACCTTCCGCAGTAATGCAACTTGCAGCACTAATTATTGTTGTAATAAAATATTCTAAATTTAAGGAAAGCCAAACAAAGAAAACTTAAAGAATCCTATACCTAAAAGAAAGCCACACGACAGTAAAGAAACCTAATCCTAAGCAAATAAAAGCCTAAAGAGTTCTAAACCGGAAAAAAAAATTCTGTAGCCAACAAAAATGGATATAAACATTACTTTTTGATTTTTGCCTAAAAAAGTATTAATGGTCAAAATTACAATTATATCCGGCATGGAATAAATTTACGAAAGATAAAAAAGTCAAACGACATTTCGATAGGGCCTTCGTACTTTTAATATAATTAGTGTACGTGCGTTGCACGTATTTTTTGCGTCTATCAATAAATAAGTGTATAAAATTTAGAGTAAAAATAATTATGTGTAATAGCAATTGACGTCAAGATAGTGCAACATTCATTTAATTAAAAAATAAATGTTATTTACAAAATAGTTGAATGCGGAGTTATTAGATATCTTCTGAACATGCAAAGATTAAGAATTTAGGTAGGTTAATTATATAATTTATTGTTTCATTTCCTTTTCTTCACCTGCTAGGCTCCTTAAATTTTTAAATTTTAATAAAATTTAGTGGCTTAAAATTGAAGATATTCTTTAGACATGCATCGTCATATATTCAAGTCTTTTCAATTGAATTATTTGATCATTTACTCATAAAATATGGCCAGTGGTACATTATACATATAAAAAGTGACAATCAGACCGTACCCCAAGGATGGCCAAGTTGACTTAGTAGGAAATCCCCAAATGGGAGGTCGTAGGTTCAAACCCCCTACTTGCTTTCTCGGTGGAGCAATTCCCTAGTTTACAAAAAAGAATTCTATATCTCTAAAATAATGTCCACGCTATAAAAGGTTACAAAATGTGATTTAAAATCACAAATGAGTTAATATACGTCTAAAATAAAGTTTATTATGAAAGAATATAACATATATTACACTAATATTCAGAAAGTTGTCACATTTGGCTTTATATTTGCTGAAGTAATTCTTTCCAAATTTATTTTATACTTGAGGGAGTAATATATCTCTTCGAAAAAATTATTAAAATATATATTATCTAATTTTATTACCTGTAGGCTGTAGAGTATTTGACTTCGTATCCAACAAATCTATCTTCGTATCCAGCATATCTATCTGCACATGGTCATCACCAAGAGGAGTCTTGAATTGTCTATCACACAAATAAGAATTATTAATACGAAAAAGTGGTTTCAAACAAAGAACACAATTCAAAGAAGAAAAAGATTATATAAACTAAAATTTAATCGATTTTAAAGTCCTAAGTATTAGGACTTTCAACATAATTCAAATAATTAAGAAAAATTTAATAATTAAAATTTTGGTTGATTTTAAATCCCTAAATATTAAAAATTAGTTAAATTATAACTTTTTCCAATGAAATCTATTTATTTTTACCCTTTAAAATAGCTTTCACATTAGATAAAATAATTATTAAATTATTTGTCTAAAAATTAATAATTTAAAATCAACTAAAATTTTGCATATTAAATCCTTCTGTGTTTGAACTTCTATGCAATAAGTCACAATATATAGGGCTCACGCATTCTATAAGCATGAAGAACCAAAACAAAATATTTTCTCTTATGAGAAAAAGAAAACTTAAGGCTAGCAAGATGCAATTTTCTTCGTTGACCAATGAAAAAAGAAAGATGTCATCGTTTGTCCTAATTTTAATAAAAAAATATATTCTAATTTATAGGCGAAATATGTTCTTAACGAATTGTCATCATTTTTTAATTATTTCAACAAATGATAATTTTTGATATTTTTATATATTTAATTATTTAGCAAATACTATTTCAGATCAAATAGATATCAGTACTGCTCATTCAATTACAAAAAACATTAAGAAAAGAGGAAGAAACTTAAAAACCAAAAAGAAAAATAAAAACTTTACTACTCATGTAGGTTTAACCAAAAATAATTGTGCAACACACAACATAAAGACATATATTAGCAAATACTATTTCAGATCAAATAGATATCAGCACCGCTCATTCAGTTATAAAAAAAAACATTAAGAAAAGAGGAAAAAACTTAAAAATTAGGTATAAATAAAAATAAAAACTTGACTACTCATGTAGGTTTAACCCAAAAAGTTTGCGCAACACACAATAAAAAGACATACATTATAGATTTTTTAATTAAGCTTCAATGAAAAAGGGTAAACAAATATTTACTGAAGATAGTTTTAAACTGATATTGGTACATGAGATATCATAAATAAAAATCAAAATTGACAAGCACAAAAATATTACCTCCGCACATGTCCACGTTATCAAGACTTTATGATAAAAAATATGAAATACTTACTTCTTTTATAGAAGTATTTAACTCCTTATTCTAAACGGTTATGATTGTAGAAAACCTGTAACGATCCAACCGGTCGTTTTAAATTTTAGAACCCCGTTCCCCTAAATAAAATTTTTTATATGTGTTTATAATAAATTATGACTTGCGGGGATGGTTGGTTCGGGATTTAGGAGTGTTCGGGTTGAAATAGAAACACTTGGTTCCTTAAGTTGGCCTTAGAATGCTAAGTTTGACTTCGGTCAACATTTTGAGAAAACGACCTAGGAATCGGAATTTGATAGTTCCAATAGTTCTGTATGGTGATTTTGGACTTAGGAGCGTGTTCGGAATTTTATTTGGAAGTACGTAGTTAAAATAGGCTTGAAATGGCTAAAACAAGAATATAAATTTGGAAGTTTGATCGGGGAGTTGACTTTTGATATCGGAGTCAAAATACAGTTCCAAAAGTTTTCATAGCTCTGCTATGTCATTTATGACTTGTGTGCAAAATTTGAGGTCAATCGGAGTTGATTTGATAGGTTTCGACATCGAATGTAGAAGTTGGAAATTTTAAGTTTCATTAAGCTTAAATTGGAGCATAATTCGTACTTTTAGCATCGTTTGATGTGATTTTAGGTTTCAAATAAGATCGTATGATGTTTTGGGACTTGTTGGTGTATTTGGTTGAGGTCCCGAGGGTCTCGGGTGAGTTTCGGATGGTTAACAGATCAAGAATTGAAGATGGGAGACTGCTGAAGTGAGTTTTACTGGTTTTTGGTTGATCTGGTTTTTTTCCTTATCTGTCAAAATCGAACTCCCTGATCGAGGTACAAAAATCGGAGTCCATGACCGAGGTACAAGATCGGACTCCATGATCGAACCCTAGGACCGAGCTCCCAAAAATCGGACTCCCTGATCGGACTCCATGATCGGACTCCAGGATCGAGCTCCATCATCGGACTCCCTGATCGAGGTCCATGATCGGACTCTCTCATCGAGCTCCATGATCGAACTGAACAGATCTATAAGTTATAAAAACAGGGGAATTCGCCCAATTTGCTATTTTTTACGAATTGGAGCTTGAGTAGAGGCAACTTTTGATAGATTTTCAAAGAAATACATTAGGGTAAGTGATTCTAACTCGGATTTGGTCTATATACACAAATATATCATTGGTTTTCACCATTTAGTTAGTATTTTGATATTTAAAGTTGGGAAATTTTTAAAAATCTCATAGAAACGAATATTTGAGATTTCGGTATCGATTCAGAGTCGGATTTGAGTGAAACTAGTATGGTTGGACTCATAATTTAATGGGTTGTCGGATTTCATAACTTTTACCGGATTCCAAGATGTGGGCCCCACGATGAAATTTTAATTAATTTCGGGATTTTATTGAAAATGTAGCGTTTTCTTATGGAATTGATTCCTATAATTTTTAGTGACTGTATCGAATTATTTTGGCTAGATTCGAGCCTGACAGAGTTGGATAATCGAGAAAAGGGTCTACTAGTGAATTAAATTGGAGCAAGATGAGGTAGGTCTCTTGTCTAATCTTGTGAGGGGGAAATTACCCCATAGGTGATTAAATTAAATAATTGTTGCTAATTATGGGGGCTACGTACGCACCAGGTGACGAGAGTCCGTGCGTAGCTACTATTAAATACTAAAGTCCGGGTAGTTTAGGACTCAAAAGCATGAATTACATATGTAAAATTGTAGTCTTTACTTAATTAAATTATTTGATATATATATATATATATATATATATTGTGAATTGTTAGGGAATATATTAATTGATGAAAATCTCATATGCTTAAATTTTCTGTTTAAATTAATTAATTGTTAAGAGAAATTGTTCTTCCTCCTGAATTTATCTTATAATAAATATACTCTTATTCCGTAGGTACATACGAAAATATCCTCCTTTCTTGTGGAGCGGGCCGAACGCCTCGATAGGATAGATGCATCTATGGATCGTGTCGCACGTCCCTCGGCAGTGTACACGGCATTCTGGATCGGCCGTACGACCTCGGCTGAAATCGTGCTTAATAATAATAATAATTATAAGATACTTGGACAGTTTATTGCAGCTTGTAAAGCTATTTGATAAATTGGAAATTTATTAAAATTGAATTGCATCTTGTAAAGCTATTTAATAAATTGGAAATTGTTGCATTTGAAGGATTTTTATTATTTCTGCTAATTGAATAATATTATTGTTAACTCTGTAAATCATGCTGATTTGAATAATTATAATTTATTCCATTTATTATTGTTGACCTTTAGTGAGTGTCAAAGTCGGCCATCTCGTCTCTACCACTTCGAAATTAGGCTTGATACTTACTGGGTACACGTTGTTTACGTACTCATACTGCACTTGCTGCACATTTTATTATGCAGGTACATATATATCTAGCGGCCTTGTGGGCACGGAGGTTGGTTATTAATTGTGGGGACATAGGTGAGCTGCATTCTATATTACGATCTGCAGCTAACAGACTCTCCTTCAGAGTTATTATATTTTTCTGTCTAATTTGTATTCTAGACAGATGCTGTATTTTATTTTTAATTCCCTAGTTAATGCTCATGCACTTGTAACACCGAGTTTTGAGAATGGTTATGAATTGTTTAAAAATTTAGTTGCTAAAAATATTTATCATTTACTCTATGAGTTCTATCTTTATTATTGCATTGAAAAAATTTTGATTTCAAAAATACTAAAAGAGGATTTAGTTAACTATATAGTGTTGGCTTACCTGACAGCGGTGTCTGACGCCATCACGACCTTAAATGGATTTTGGGTCGTGACAATATGGTATCAGAGCACTAGGTTCACGTTGGTCCCACAAGTCATGAGCAAGTCTAGTAGAGTCTTGCGAATCGGTACGGAGACGTCTGTACTTATCTTCGAGAGGCTACGGGGCTGTTAGGAATACTTTCCTTTTTGATTCCTCATTGTGCGATCCGATTCCTTTGAGGCTTATGCCTTCATTTCCTTCTTATTCAATCTTATGCGACGTGAAGCACTTGTTATAAATTGGGGATCGAGGAAATTTTTAATGGTACTACAGATGTAGTGCAGGATGCTTCTCCCTGTGTAATTAATTGGGCTATTGCCGTCGCCTAGCGGAAGGCCGCTCTATCGTTTCAGTTCAATATCAATACTACCTAAGGTTTTGAGATTTGGCATTGATTGTTATGACGGTTAATGAATTGTTATCGCACAGTATTTATGTAATGGTAGAATGCTTGTCTATGTGTCAGGGCAGTAAACGACTTGAAAGAATGTTTTTCCCAATACATGATTCAGAGGTTCTATGTTTTACTTCCAACAAAGAAAAGGCAATCGGACTATGAATGTTCAGGTTTGGGGTTGATGGAGTAACGGAGCTTGATATCTTCGAGCCTGGTAGAGTTCTCAATTTTGATGTGGTTTCATCGCCTTGTTAAATGCGTTAAGATTTACCGGTGTTATAGTTTTCTTCAACTCGCCTTCACGGCGGGGTGTTAGGAATTGGTATAGGGGAAGCAATTGCTAGAGATTGCGGTGTGCAGTGGTTCAGGGTCGAAGCAGTGTTCCTAGTATTGATGGCTCGAGAAGGATGATCCTCGGAAAGGTTTAAAGCTGGTAACGACCTATTGGTTCAAGTGCTATAGAGACGAATTTTTAGTTAAGGCAACAACTAGACAGCGAAGGATGAGGAAGAACATGTGGAAGGTGTCTTGTGATGGCTAATTTTCTAGGAGGTCAAGTGTGAGAAACAGAAGTTGAGTAGTTGTTTAAAGGAGAGTGGCAAGGTAGCATATGAGTTACGTGGTAGGGTAACTACACGACTTGAGGAAAGTTTGAAGTGATTTGGGATTTAGGATGGACAGTGACTAGGTCTACGGACTTAAGTTGTAATATTAGCTGCTATATTGAAGAAGATTGGATACAGCAGGAGGGAGTTGCTTAATATGAAGAAGGATACGACATGACTTTGGATTGGAACGTATTGTCGCACCTTTAGTTGACGTCCATGAGGAGTGAACAGACTAGTGCAGCTGGTGAATGAGCTCGGACTTAGGATAATATACTGATTTCATAAGTAATTGCACCTAGTGCAGCGACGTTGGAATATGTTGGAATGTGATTTTCACATGTGGGTTATCTCCTGTGAGCAGGTTAGCGCACACATGGTGTTGACGAAGCTTTTGCGAAGAATTCTACTGGCTACCCGGTAAGAGATTTAATATGTAAATGTGGCTAGTGGTTCGGAGTGTTTATTAAAGGTTAATAGAAGGATTTCGAGAAATTTGGCAAGTTGCATGTGCAAGATCATGTCAATGATGAAGAAAGAATCTCGGTGGATTCCAGAGTTATGTAATTGTAGCTTCAAGCTAAGTGAGAGAGCCCCACCATCTACAATTGGATTGCATCGTTATCTATTTGTGAGGTTCCTGGTTATCGGTGTATTGGTGGGTCATTGCAACTAAGGGAAGAAAACATCAGTGGTAATTTGGACAAAGGATTTGGAGAATGTGTGCCATATTTGGCCTTATCGATTCATATTCAGGTTTTTGGAAGACTCAGAGTTTATGCTTTGTATAGATATAATGCATAGGGAAAGTGAGACAGTCGGGTGTTTCATTGAAAAAGTGTCCATGTGCTAGCAGGGCCTTGGAGTTGATTATGTTTGGGAACAAGTCAGAGCAAGTGACTCTCGATAACGGTCTTAGAGGGTTCAAAAATTTAAAGTATGGTGCCTAAGGATCTCAAGTCCGTAGTATGGTTGAGTATCGAGATTTTGCAGCAGATTATGAAACGGGGCTTGGAGTACTCTGCTTTATCTTCAGGTTGTGGTGTAGCATCAGAGAAGCGGAAGAAAATAACATCGGATTCATAAAAGAAGTATCAGAATGGGTGTACCAATTAAAGATGTAAAAGTGCGCACAAGGAGGAGTATGAGATGATTCGTGGGTTTTGAAACAGCGTGGTCTCGTGAAATAAGGTCACTCGGGATGAGTGCGGATTTGAGTTCGTGATTTAATGAATGGAGCTATTGTTATTTCTAAGGCAAGTTGAGAATAAATTTAGAAAAAGATGGGTCGGCTAACAATAGTTGAATGGGCATGATAGTGGCAATGATCGGTTCCTTCAGCGCATAGATTTATGCATGTAATTTGTGACGGTACGTGCGAGGCTTGGCGGCCGCCGTAATTGATTTTATTTGGAGGAATTCAAGTATTATAGCATGTTATGTGTAGAGGGATCCCGGAAGAGTTATGGTGGCTTAGACCACTACTTGAGGCCGGTATTTTCTGCGGATATGGGAATTCAGTCAAGTGTTGCAATGGTTCTCTTGAAATGAGTTAAGCAGAAGGTTGTTATATGATGAAGTGTTTACCCTATTAGTGGTTCGGGAGTTATGATGGAATTTTTGTACTCCTACATATTTGCGTGATTAAGTGCATTAAGTAGAATGAGATTCCAAAGTTGAGGATTTAAGATTTCGGTTCGGTGTTGACAAGGATGTCACAAGCTCGGACGAGCAGAAAAGGAGTTAGACGTTTAAAGCAAGCTGGTATTATCTTCAGTGTCACTTGAGATCGGCGTTATGTGTAAGAGGCTTTGTGTATTGAATTACGGATCCTTGATTCTCCTTACAGTACTAGTATGGCCGGTGGTATGGACGTGCAGACTTGTTATCTGTTGCGGAAGGTCGTGGGAGCGTATTCCACGGGAGAATTGTATGAGTATGACAAATAGTCACCTGATTGATTAAATATTTAACAACCAAGTATGAAGATTGTGGCGATATCGCTAATTTCCTGGAGGGCTCTCGGTTCATTTGGTTGTGGAATGTGGAAGTTTATTCCGGTTATGATGGTTGTTCTTGTGTGTTATGGGAAAAGGGGTATTATGGATCCTTGAAAGGTTATTAGCATAGTACGGTGCGATCAGAATCGGCTTGAGGTATGTGGATGGATTTAAATATGAATACGGGCTCTATATCAAGCCGGGTGTGTTCATTTCAGCATAAAAGCTCCCTATGGAGGAGTATTCAGACGTTGGATATCGTTTCGTTTGTCAGTTATTTCATGTAATACTATATTGTGCAGTGTGAGTTGTGAAATGGCTTCATAAATTTCTTATGTGTTGAGGTTCCGCATAGTGATGGTGTTATGTGAGCAAGATGACTCTCGAGATTCAGATCATATATTGCACCTTAGTTGTGCTTGAGTTTTGTAGCGTATGGCGTTGTTGGTCCTTCCAGGGATGGTAGTATGCACTTCGCGTGCTTGTGTCCGATATTCGGATATTTTTGTAGTAATGAGCATTCTAGCTCGGTAAATATTTCCTTACAGATTCTTTTTGTGCGGATCGGGTGGCACGCCGCCACCGGTATGTTATTTGGATCGGGTTGCACGCCGCAACAGTGTGATATTGAGTACAGGCCCCTATATTCTATTTTGTGTGTTTGTGTCCCAATTGTTTTTGAGGAAGGTTCATGACATCATTTCAGTTGTCTAATTAGTCACGTGGGTTGAGAAATCCTTTCCAGAGTTCATTTTTCTTATGTATCGCAATCGAGTCCGTAGCTTATTAGCTCATTGTGGCGTCATATGAGGCTTTTTGCCGTGTCTGAGGTGGTTTATTTCCTGAGTAGCTCATGCTGGGGGAGACGAAATTATTGGATCCGGGATCAGTGCGATCGGGTTATATGAAGTATAATAAAGAGCAAATACCATTATTTGGTTATAATGAGGCAATGGTTCTTTTCAGAAGGAAAAACTCAATAATTTGTTGACTCGACAGTTGGTTATGAATTTCTACACATTTCTTCCATCGTGGAAGCATTTCACGAGTTAGAACAAGACTTATATGTATCATGAGGTGTGTTGTGAACATCAGATTCATGGAATTTTGGCTATTGTTATCGGAGGATGTTATTATAGTCATGTGAATGATGCGGTGTATGATCTAAATTCAACAAAGGTATGCAATCCTGTATTGGTGCATCGTGTAGTGATTGATACGTTGTTCGTAGGTTGGAAACAGTCATGGTGGAGAATTCTAGATGTTAGAATTGGGCTCTAAGGCTTATTTGCCTAAATAAAGGGGAGCATTTTCAGATTGGCTCGAGTTAATGTGCTCAACTGGGTGTGGTAGCACGGGTAGGTGCACGAGGTGTTAAACAATGATGTTGGATAACTCCGGAACACTCCTTAGCACATTCGAGGACGAACGTACATTTAAGTGGGAGAGAATGTAACGACCCAACCACTCGTTTTGCCTTTTAGAACCCTGTTCCCCTAAATAAAACTCCATGTATGTGCTTATAATAAATTATGACTTGCAGGGATGGTTGGTTCGGGATTTGGGAGTGTTCGGGTTGAAATAGGAACACTTGGTTCCTTAAGTTGGCCTTAGAATGCTAAGTTTGACTTCGGTCAATATTTTGAGAAAATGACCCAGGAATCGGGATTTGACGGTTCTAATAGCTCTGTATGGTGATTTTGGACTTAGGACCGTGTTCGGAATTTTATTTGGAAGTACGTAGCTAAAAGAGGCTTGAAATGGCTAAAACAAGAATTTAAGTTTGGAAGTTTGACCGGGGAGTTGACTTTTTGATACCGGAGTCGGAATATAGTTCCGAAATTTTTATAGCTCCGTTATATCATTTATGACTAGTGCAAAATTTGAGGTCAATCGGAGTTGATTTGATAGGTTTCGACATCGAATGTAGAAGTTGGAAATTTTAAGTTTCATTAAGCTTGAATTGGAGCATTATTCGTGGTTTTAGCACCATTTGATGAGATTTGAAGTTTCAAATAAGTTTGTATGAAGTTTTAGGACTTGTTGGTGTATTTGGTTGAGGTCCCGAGGGCCTCGGGTGAGTTTCAGATGGTTAACGGATCAAGAATTGAAGATGGGAGACTGCTGAAGTGAGTTTTACTGGTTTTTGGCTGATCTGGTTTTTTTTCCTTATCTGTCAAAATCGAAATCCCTGATCAAGGTACAAAAATCGGAGTCCATGACCGAGGTACAAGATTGGACTCCCTGATCGGACTTCATGATCAAACTCCAGGACCGAGCTCCCAAAAACCGGACTCCCTGATCGGACTCCAGGATCGACGTCCATGATCGGACTCCCTGATCGAGGTCCATGATCGGACTCCCTAATCGAGGTCCATGATCGAGGTCCATGATCGGACTAGACAGATCTGTAAGTTATAAAAACAGGGGGACTTTGTCCCATTTGCCATTTTGGACGAATTGGAGCTTGAGCAGAAGCGACTCTTGACATATTTTCAAGGAAATACATTGGGGTAAGTGATTCTAACTCGGATTTGATCTATATACACAAATATATCATTGGTTTTCACCATTTAATTAGTATTTTGAGATTTAAAGTTGGGAAATTTTTAGAAATATCATAGAAACGAATATTTGAGATTTCGGTATCGATTCGGAGTCGGATTTGAGTGAAACTGGTATGGTTGGACTCGTAATTTAATGAGTTGTCGGATTTCGTAACTTTCGTCGGATTCCAAGATGTGGGCCCCGCAGGCGAAGTTTTAATTAATTTCGAGATTTTATTGAAAATATAGTATTTTCTTATGGAATTGATTCCTATAACCCTTAGTGATTGTATCGAATTATTTTGGCTAGATTTGATCCAGAGAGAGTTGGATAATCAAAGAAAGGGTCTACTAGTGGATTAAATTGGAGCAAGACGAGGTAAGTCTCTTGTCTAATCTTGTGAGGGGGAAATTACCCCATAGGTGATTAAATTAAATAATTATTGCTAATTGTGGGGGCTACGTATGCACGAGGTGACGAGAGTCCGTGCCTAGCTACTATTAAATGCTAAAGTCCGGGTAGTTTAGGACTCAAAAGCATGAATTACTTGTGTAAAATTGTAGTCTTACTTAATTAAATTATTTGATATATATATATATATATATTGTGAATTGTTAGGGAAGATATTAATGGATGAAAATCTCACATGCTTAAATTTTCTGTTTAAATTAATTAATTATTAAGAGAAATTGTTCTTCCCCCTGAATTTATCTTATACTAAATATACTCTCATTCCGGAGGTACATAAGAAAATATTCTCCTTTCTTGTGGAGCGGGCCGAGCGCCTCGGCAGGATAGATGCGTCTATGGATCGTGCCGCACGTCCCTCGACAGTGTACACGACATTCTGGATCGGACCGTACGACCTCGGCAGAAATCGTGCTTAATAATAATAATAATTACACGATACTTGGACAGTTTATTGCAGCTTATAAAACTATTTGATAAATTGAAAATTTATTGAAATTGAATTGCAGCTTTTAAATCTATTTGATAAATTGGAAATTATTGCATTTGAAGGATTTTTATTATTTCTGCTAATTGAATAAAATTATTGTTAACTCTATGAATCATGCTGATTTGAATAATTATAATTTATTCTATTTATTATTGTTGACCCTTAGTGAGTGTCAAAGTCGGTCATCTCATCTCTACCACTTCGAGATTAGGCTTGATATTTATTGGGTACACGTTATTTACGTACTCATGTTGCACTTGCTGCACATTTTATTGTGCAGGTACATATATGTCTAGCGGCCTTGTGGGCGCAGAGGTTGGTTAATAATTGTGGGGACATAGGTGAGCTGCATTCTATATTACGATCTGCAGCCAACAGAGTCTCCTTCAGAGTTATTATATTTTTCTGTCTAATTTGTATTCTGGACAAATGTTGTATTCTAGTTTTAATTCCCTAGTTAATGCTCATGCACTTGTGACACCCGGTTTTGAGAATGGTTATGAATTGTTTAGAAATTTAGTTGCTAAAAATATTTATCATTTACTCTATGAGTTCTATCTTTATTATTTCATTGAAGAAATTTTGATTTCAAAAATACAAAAAGAGGATTTAATTAACTATATAGTGTTGGCTTGTCTGACAGCGGTGTCCGGGGCCATCACAACTTTAAATGGATTTTGNTGAGTTCTATCTTTATTATTTTATTGAAGAAATTTTGATTTCAAAAATACAAAAAGAGGATTTAATTAACTATATAGTGTTGGCTTGCCTGACAGCGGTGTCCGGGGCCATCACAACTTTAAATGAATTTTTGATCGTGACAAAACCTAACTTCTTTTGTTGTGTGTATCTTTCGGCAATTTTAGTAAAAGAAGACTAAACCTAAACTAACATTAATTGACGCTTCTTGTTCGATTTTGGTAAAAGAATACCAAGCCTAAGCAAAAATAAATGCTGCTTCTGATTTCGTTTTGGTTTAAAATTCTAGACAACAAAAAATTAACTTTGTAACCTACGGAAATTATTATAATTACTAAAAGAATACTAAACCTAGTGTCATTAATTGTTGTCCCTTATTTACTTTTGGTTTAGAATTCTAGAAGACCAAAAAGTGGCTTCAATTATGATAAGAGAAACTAAATCAACAACAACATTAATTGCTCGGCAATTCTAGTTAAAGAATCCTAATCTAAAATGAAACTAATTACGGTAGAAAAATATAATGCTAAAACCTAAAGTGACATAAATTGTTGGGAAATTTAATTTTGGTTTTCTCGAAATATCTTTTTGTATTATAATTACGAATTTATCTAACATAAATTGTACTTACAAAGGGTAAAAAAGACAAACGACATTTTGCTAAAGGTTTTCGTGCTTTTAATATAGTATAGATAGATAAGTATAAATAAATATAAATAGATATAGATATGAATTAACAATTAGAAATACATCCATACAATACAATATAATTTATTTCACATACCAAGACTAGTCAATATTGTTGAATATTCAACACATAAACATACTTATTTATACATCTTNATATATATATATATATATTGTGAATTGTTAGGGAAGATATTAATGGATGAAAATCTCACATGCTTAAATTTTCTGTTTAAATTAATTAATTATTAAGAGAAATTGTTCTTCCCCTTGAATTTATCTTATACTAAATATACTCTCATTCCGGAGGTACATAAGAAAATATCCTCCTTTCTTGTGGAGCGGGCCGAGCGCCTCGGCAGGATAGATGCGTCTATGGATCGTGCCGCACGTCCCTCGGCAGTGTACACGAGATTCTGGATCGGACCGTACGACCTCGGCAGAAATCGTGCTTAATAATAATAATAATTACACGATACATGGACAGTTTATTGCAGCTTATAAAGCTATTTTATAAATTAAAAATTTATTGAAATTGAATTGCAGCTTTTAAAGCTATTTGATAAATTGGAAATTGTTGCATTTGAAGGATTTTTATTATTTCTGCTAATTGAATAAAATTATTGTTAACTCTATGAATCATGCTGATTTGAATAATTATAATTTATTCTATTTATTATTGTTGACTCTTAGTGAGTGTCAAAATCGGTCATCTCATCTCTACCACTTCGAGATTAGGCTTGATATTTACTGGGTACACGTTGTTTACGTACTCATGCTGCACTTACTGCACATTTTATTGTGCAGGTACATATATGTCTAGCGGCCTTGTGGGCGCAGAGGTTGGTTAATAATTGTGGGGACATAGGTGAGCTGCATTCTATATTACGATCTGCAGCCAACAGAGTCTCCTTCAGAGTTATTATATTTTTCTGTCTAATTTGTATTCTGGACAGATGCTGTATTCTATTTTTAATTCCCTAGTTAATGCTCATGCACTTGTGACACCCGGTTTTGAGAATGGTTATGAATTGTTTAGAAATTTAGTTGCTAAAAATATTTATCATTTACTCTATGAGTTCTATCTTTATTATTTTATTGAAGAAATTTTGATTTCAAAAATACAAAAAGAGGATTTAATTAACTATATAGTGTTGGCTTGCCTGACAGCGGTGTCCGGGGCCATCACAACTTTAAATGAATTTTTGATCGTGACAAAACCTAACTTCTTTTGTTGTGTGTATCTTTCGGCAATTTTAGTAAAAGAAGACTAAACCTAAACTAACATTAATTGACGCTTCTTGTTCGATTTTGGTAAAAGAATACCAAGCCTAAGCAAAAATAAATGCTGCTTCTGATTTCGTTTTGGTTTAAAATTCTAGACAACAAAAAATTAACTTTGTAACCTACGGAAATTATTATAAGTACTAAAAGAATACTAAACCTAGTGTCATTAATTGTTGTCCCTTATTTACTTTTGGTTTAGAATTCTAGAAGACCAAAAAGTGGCTTTAATTATGATAAGAGAAACTAAATCAAGACTAACATTGATTGCTCGGCAATTCTAGTTAAAGAATCCTAATCTAAAATGAAACTAATTACGGTAGAAAAATATAATGCTAAAACCTATAGTGACATAAATTGTTGGGAAATTTAATTTTGGTTTTCTCGAAATATCTTTTTGTATTATAATTACGAATTTATCTAACATAAATTGTACTTACAAAGGGTAAAAAAACAAACGACATTTTGCTAAGGGTTTTCGTGCTTTTAATATAGTATAAATAGATAAGTATAAATAAATATAAATAGATATAGATATGGATTAACAATTAGAAATACATCCATACAATACAATATAATTTATTTCACATACCAAGACTAGTCAATATTGTTGAATATTCAACACATAAACATACTTATTTATACATCTTCTATTACTTGAGAAGATGAGCCTCTATATCCTTAGTCACATCAAGGACAAAACCCAAGAGAGTGAGAGGTTCTGGTGTGCCTTCAGTTTTCTTCTCGTACACAAATGTCCATGTGGCCCAATCATTTTCAAAGGATGCAGTTATAGTGAAGGAATTATACAATTTCAAGGTATCTCCTCCTATTACTTTCCAAGTGATTGATTTGTTCTCATAATCAATGGCTTCAATCAGTTGCTTAGTAACCTTTAACTTTTCCATCTATAATTATAAAAAAAGAGTTGTCCAAATACAAGAGATGTTAGTCGTAGCTCAAGTGTCTAATTTCTCGTAAAACATGGAGCGTAAACTTTCACAAAATAATACTCTCTTCGTACCATATATATATTTTGTGAAGGTGTTCGATTAGATTCGAGGTTTAAGAAATACAGAGCGGCTTGATTTCTTTTCTAGTCTAAAAATGCCAATAGACATTTTTGTTTGTATAAAATCATGTTATTAAGGATAAAATATGAAATTTGAAGTTAAAATATTTCTAGATATAGAAAGGTGCTATTTTTTCGTGATTGACTATAAACGAAAGTGTGTCACATAAAATAAGATAGAGAAATAATATGTGTTTAACTTATTTCTTTTAGTCTTCCTTATTTTTCATTTTCATTTTCTCCGATCATTTCCATGGTCCATACACTATTGTTTTCTTTTCAACAATGTTGTGACTGTGTTTTACCTGAAAACGAGGGTCTATCGGAAATAACCTTTCTATCATTACAAGGTAGAGTAAGGTTGCGTATACACTACCCTCGCCAGATCCTACTTATAGGATTACACTGGATTTATTGTTGTTGTTATTGTATTTTCATTTTTTTCCAAAATTATGTGAAGCTCACAAAGGTTGGGCTCTTTCTTTTTCGCAGTTGTGTTATCTATAAAAATCCCAAAAACAAAACTTGACATTTTGTGAAAATATGAGATTAGTGTTGATTAGAAATTATGTCAAAGCTAACCAAGTAAATCATAAATAATAATAAATCGGATGACAAAAAGAGAAATAGACCAAAAAATATACAAAATTTTAAAGTGGTTTAGTCAATTGACAAAAGTGGTTTACTCACAAGTTGAGATGACCAATTTACCATATATATATAAGAAAAGAAAAATAATGTTATGATAAATATACTGCCCTTTCTTCAAGAAAATGAAACACTCAAATATGGTGAGAAAATTAGGATAAACAATTAAAAATAAGAAGAAGAAAACAAAAAAACTTAATGGAAAGTTTGCGTTGTCTTACCGTGGTTAAA
>AWOL01S0026609.1:0-74497 GCA_000715115.1 Nicotiana otophora | reverse complement strand
CACTGTCAAAATTTGGACATTATCGCTCCCGACCTGGCGGAGCGGATAACTTTACCCAAGAAGTGTTTTACTTACTTTTATACGTATCCATTCACTTTGGGAGCGTTTTCTTTGAGCGAAGAGCTTGACTCCGTCATTGTGGAGTTCTACCTCCGTTATCAGGTATGTTTGGCACATGTAAGCCCTTCTGTGTGAAGGACAATCATTTGCCATTGGCACATGTGCTAGGAGACGGGAGAAGAGCTATCCTTAGCTCGATTGATGAACCTTTATTTGCCCAAAATCTTTCGCGGGGGGAATAATAAATTTCAGCAAGTGTAGACACCATGCAGTGCTTTCCAGCATGAATGATGACAATGATCGTGGGTAGATAGAACAGTTCATTTCAGTCTCCACTAGTGATATCATTCCGGCCACGGCCACGGCTCCGACTTTTTCGGAATTATGGAACCGCACACGTAAGTCTATCGTTTGTTTCTTCTTCTATTAAAGATCATTACACATTATTACTGACTCTTCTTCCCTTACTTATTTCAGCGACTCGGTAGGTTCCACCCAGGGTTGAGAGCTTGGACCAATGGGTCCAAAAAAGTTTGGACGTTACTACACACAAAACACGCACGTGGAAAGAATTGTCCCTGAAATATGGGTGGAAGGCCAAAAATCATGGTAAGTTGAACTTATCTTGTTCTTACCTTTTCATATAAGGAAGTTGTTTGACTCTTCTCTCCTGTTGAATTCAGGTTTACCCCAAGGCTCGGTTGTTATCCTCGAGGAGGACGGTTTAGCTAATCCTGCTGATACGGCGAGGTTGCTGGAGGAGGCTTTTACACAGACATGCGTCTCCCGACCTGCTTTTGGTGCGAGTGCTTCTTCTCGGAGTCCTCGACCGGAGAACAAGCAACAAAAAAAGAAGACGTTCCTCCACGACCGGGGGGAAGAATGAGATGGCAAAGAATGCCTCTCCCGAGTCCTTTCCGGAAGTTATGGTGATGAGTCCCCTGCCCGGGCCGGCATAGATACCGTGATGATTGACGATAATGGGAAAGCCAGCAAGGAGAGGGCTTCTCTACACAGAAGACAACAACATTCCTCAGCTCAACAGACTGCTCAATCTGTTGAGTTAGTTACACCAACCGAGGAAGATTCCTCGGCGCTCTGGGGGGTTGAGATGGTGAAAAATGCCAAATCACGTTTCTAGATCCCAGTCGCTGTGCCCGGTACTGTGAGGCTGAATACCTGGTCCCTGCCATCTTTAGTTGACAAGCAACCAACACCTAACACTGCGCTTGCCGCAGCCACTTCTCATCCTTCAACGCCATCAGCGTCATCTCTTTCTTCACCGACTCTTCCACTAGTAACTGCTACATAATCTCCACCGGCCGCATCTGTCCGAGAAGATGATGTTCCTCTCCCCCAGTCCCAATTCATGGGAACTTGGGGCAAAATTATGCCGCCCCCTCAGAATATCCGCAAAGGAGGAGGAGCGTTACTCTCTCGGTCTCTACCGAGTGCAATCTATTATCCCGGTCGGTATATGAAGCCTTTATTTTCAGAAAAAGATTAGGAAAATATACAAGCTCTCTCGGGAGAGTGCTTGTTGAACAATATTATGCACAACTCCGCACCGATATGCTCTTCATTTCCTTTGTTATCTCTTCTATCTTTGATTTAGTTGTATTTGAAGTTTGCCTTTTTTGTTTCGCAAGCCAATTTCCTTGCTTTCGAGGGCCTCCAAAGATTGATTCGAGATAAGGAGGAACTTACCTCCGAGCGGGATCAACTTTTAGCTGAGCAGGACCAAACTGTTGTTCTCCTCTCAGAACTGGAAGCCAAAGTTGTTGAGGCTGTTGTGTTGGAGGCTTGTTTGCAGTAAAGCGAGTAAGAAGTAGAGACCCTTAGCTAAGAGATCGCCTCGTTGAGGGTTCAATTTGAAGAGGCTATGGCCAAATGGGCTAAAGTTCATAGTGTCGTTTTTGCTGCAGGCTGCCTCCGCTGAAAGACTAAATAATTTGGAGGCAACCTTGAACTCCAAAACTGAAGAGCTTGCTGTTGTCGAGGTGAAATATGCCCAATTGGAGGAGAAGTATAAGAGGACCATTGACAATAATAGACTTTTCAGCTCTACTGTTCGTGATCTCGATGTTAGCCTCTGATCCGTTAGATCCGCAAGGAAAAATCTTTTTTTCGAGGTCGACCAACTTAAAGAAGAACTCAAGCGCTGAACGGCTTCCCTCGTTGTTGAAAAAACATAGGTTATGTACAACATGAGGAGAAAAATCTTAGAAGAGTCTAAATCGGGTGTCATTGACTTTGATGCCGAAATCGCTAAAGCCCGTGAGCTAGAGTCAACTGCTCAAAGGGGTCTTCCGGCCAGGCCTGATGCTTCTGATTCTTCTGGTTCCGGTTTCGAGTTCTCGGGAACTGAAGAGGAACCGGAAGGCGAAGATGTTGAAGGCCAAAATGAAGAAGGTCAAGATGTTGAGCCGACGGCGGATCTACCCACTTCTCCTAGGGGCGCAGATGCTTCTGTTCCTCCAGGTTCCAGAGATGCAGCATCTTAACTTTTCATTTCTTTTCCCAATAATTTGGCACATTTATACGTGATTTTTAAACAAGTGAATTAATTTGATCATGAAATAATTGATGAATTAGGTAAAAATATAATACTTAGCTTCGAGATGGAGGCGAGATAACAGAAATAATAATTCTGGAGCAGGGCTTCCGGGCACAATAGCAATGATATCAAAAAATTATAAGATAAAATTATATTAAGTTTTGAATAGAGTGTAGCGTATACTTGCCAGAAAATTCGTGTCATTTACAATGGTAATAGAGCTCACTATTTATAGTTGCACCTAGGGAACAAGGTCCTAGGATCAAGCCCCTCTTTATTGTCAATTATGAGGGCCACTAAAAAATATGTAACGGCGGGTAGTGAATGCCATATTTCTTAGAACGGGTAGTATACTTAATGTTGTAGAGTATTTTTTATTAAATACTACCGGGTGACATGCATTTATTTCATCTTTATGTGTATCATTCTCTTCGATAACAGACAGGATCGTTGCCTTCGATTTCAGCTATCTTCTGTCTTCGACTCTACATGTCTTTTTTTCATGCGAACATTTAATATAACATATTTTACCCTATACATAAATACCCCTTGTTTCTACAGTTTATAGATTAGTTAGTCTAATTACTTTTTACCAAAAAAATTATTGGGATCGAAATAATTGAGTGTTATGCGGAAGCTTATAAAATAAATCTTGAACGACGATAAATTATACAACAAAAAAGAAATATGTCAAAAGAGACACAAATATTTAACGTGGTTTAGTCAATTGACATACGTCCGCATGCGGAGATGAGCAATCAACTATATAAAAGAGAATACAAAATATCGAGAGAACAGTCTCACAAAGAGGCACATACAAATGACAGCATAACACTTATCTCGCAAATTTTTCCTCTAAACAAGACTCTCAAATCCCTTATGACATACATTGTGGATGCTACTAGATGAGGAAAAAATGATCCTTAATTTATAGAAGTACAAAACATTTTCCTCCAAGAAAAATAATTAGCCAAATATGAAAAAATTATATTTTCCTTTTCATAAAAGGTAAATCAATTATAGTTAATATATTTTCATATTTTCAACAGATAAAAAAAATTAAATATGATAAGAAAATCACGAAAATATTGTCACTATTTCTAAATTTGTTACGAAAGAGATAGATAAAGGAACTGAGCCGTCCCGATCAAAGTATAAAGGATGACATTTGTCTCTTTTGATGACAGCGAGCTTCAAAATTTATGGTTATTCAAAACGTACAATGGGATGTAATATTCGTACCCTGAAAAGAAGAAAAGGAAAGATTGAGCATGACTATACAACAAATCCTTCCATTAAAAAAATTGCTATGACAGTGTCAGATAGAATGCTGGTCAAATATTCACACAAGGACAATTCAAATATTCTCGTAAGAGGATTTAAACATTAAACTTAATAGGTTCGACTATTAAACTTGTACTAAATGTATTCTTCTTTTAAAATTATGTGTTCAAAATATAAGTATTTACTAACATTTTAATTAGTTTTGTGTATTTATATTTTATGTTAAATTCACTCATTAAACTTATGTTATATACGGAGCATAAATTTAAATGAATAAATTCACTAAAATTATATCAAATAGTCAGTATGAATATGTATGAAACAGTCCAGAGAAAATCACATCCCAAAATATTGAGGTGAGAGAGTTCAAGACTATAAATCCCACATCAGCATATAATTACAATAGCGATGTGGGACTCAAGTGTCACACTATAATAACGTAGCTCTAAAAATATAGCTAGCATTTGGACATATATTTGGTTAAAACTTATAAAAAAGAATTTTTAAAGTTATGTTGAAAAATAATTTTTGAAAGTTAAAATTGTGTTTGGATATATATTTTATTTTTAAAAAAACTTGAAGTTTTGTGAGTGAAAAAATAAGTTTCGCCCAAAAATTGTCTTAAACCAGTTTTTGGGACTTTGAAAAAAAGATTCAATTTTTTTCAAAAATTGATCATGTTCCATGAACAAACAGTTTTTTCAAAAAACAAAATTAAAAATATGTAACCAAAATCTATGTACGAACGGGTGGCTAAAGAATCGGTACCGCATCCGCTAGTGCCTGTTGCTTTCTTCTTTGTTTCTTTCATTGTGTGGCGTGGTGTGGCACAGTGAACTAGGCCTAGCCAAGACAGGCAAAGCAATTTGAGTTTCTGTTTTCTTCTTTACGCTGCACTCAACAGAAGATAATGCATGCTAATGTGGGTACAAACTGGTGAACCACATCTCATTCAGTGAACATTCTTCCCTATTATTTGCTGCTGCTATGTCTTTTTTTAGCTTTTTCTTTCTTGGAAATAGTTCCTTTGTTTTCAAATTTTAGAGGGGAAAAAATTTAACCTATTTCCATCATCGTTTAAGCAAACACTGTTATTGAAAATGCCGTGTAAATTGGCTTTGTCCTGAATTAGAGTAAGATCTCCAAAAGAGCAGCCTGCTATTCGGTCCCTTTTCCAATTTCTTACTAGATTTTTTCATGTATAAATGAATTGTTTGGCTCAAGGGCGAATTTATAGGGGACATTAATGGAGATCTCTCTGCAAAATTAGATATTTTATGTATATATTTTTTAAAATTAGTATGATATTAACTGTTAGCATATGCTTAAAAAAGTTGAATGATGCATTTAGTTGAATGTTAAGTTATTTACAAAAAAAAATGGATTAATTCACACTTTATATATTTTCTTTCCTTTTTTTTAGTAGTGGCTCTTAGAATCCCCTCCAATGCAGGTAAGAGGGAAAGAAAACTGGGGGAAAAAATGCAAAGTCTTTGTTCAACTATATCCTGAGTCGTCATTTGGTTTCTCAATCTTTGAACCATTAATTATTTCCTCAGAACCAATTGAAGAAATTATTAATTGGAAAAATGATGAAGCTGCGTTTATGAAAAAATTGTCTTTAAGATTGGGAGGAAGATACGTGGCAAAAAGAAAACAATTATGAAAGATAATTCCAAGAGGTAAGAGATCATTTTAACCTTGGTTATATAGCAAATGATTTGACTACAGGTGAAACAAACTCTCAATCAGCTAAATATCGATATATTTGTACACAATTTATTTAAATGAACCATTACACTCTAAAATTGGTCGGATTGACCACTTAATTTAGAAAATCAAAGGTATTTAGTAAAGGACACACAAGAGGACAGAACTCGTGATAATTTAGCATTACAACTAAATAAAATGCCTGTAAGTGAGATTAACATCACCTGCACAGGAGGTCCGAGGGGATGTAAAAAGTAAAAGGTACAATTAACTCTTTAACCTTTAACATAAAACTTTTTTAACACATTATTATAGGATGAAAAGGAAAAAGTAAAAGTTACTTTACTTCCAACTAACTTGTTTTAATACAACTTAAACTCAACGACGATTATTTCACTTTCTCCTTCTCACCAAATCAAACCCAAATATAGGAAACAAAGAATACCTTATTAGGAGGTCTATTTATAGATGGGTGTGGTCCAATTTATTGTTAGCCGCGACTGTTTATGTTTATCTGTCTTAAACTTAAAACTAGTAGGTTTGCAGTTTTTGTGCACATAGTACACTCAATTCGTAAATCTCAGAAATAATGTGAAAAATCTAAACAATATTATATTATACATAAAGAAAAAAGGTGTAGATTGTGGCAAGAGCTCAAATCTTATTAGGGGGGATGAAGTCTACCCGATAATCAAGAACCAAAAATAATTTATATGTACACTGAATAAATGCTATCAAGTTCAGGGTCATGGGTTGTGTTAAGTAATCCTTCATCCTTAATCAGAGGTATCGAGTTCGAGCCATGAGTATGAAATCGCCTTTGTTAGAGAATGTTTTACCCCTCAATGTGGGACTTTCCGGAGCGAATCCGGATTTAGTCGTGCCCAGTACGAGTACCGACACCGGGTGGCAAAAAAAAAAGAGATTATGCCTTCAGTCGACCCACTTCAGTGCACAAAAGGGCTACATCAACAATGCACAGATGTGCACCATACCAAGCATGACTAAAGGTGACTTCTAGTGTTTTGACTTCATAGTCATAACCTCTTCAACTTTCCTCCAACTTTGGGGCCACGCGAAAACATTCACACTCAAAGTAGAGACTAGTAGGGTCTTTCTATTTATCACATATGATGACTTTCCTTTGCCAATTAGTGGAGGACAAAATGATTAGGCTTTGAAGCTGAGTGAAATTGGCATGTGAGAGACAGAGACCCTATCTTAAGTCAAGAAATATTTCCCTAGGCCTAATATTACCTCGGCGATGATAAGGGTATTTTCAAGTTTACATGCACTATTTTGGGGCGTTGCAAACACGATCCAATTTTGCAATGCTTTTGTCCTCTTCTTGGGGTTTTTAGCAAGTAGCAATAACCGGTGGAGTTTACAGTAAATGAGATCTCCCCCCTTACTCGGAGATTTCATATTATAAAATTCTTTGGTAAAATATTTTCCCCTTAATATTTTACATAGCACGAATACGGATCAGTCCGAGCAATGGTATGAAATACCAGATGGATAAACTGGAAAAAAAAACATTTTCAATCAAAACCAAGAAATTTTTAATCCTCAAATTTGAGGAGTAAGTCAAAAT
Organism: Nicotiana otophora; assembly: GCA_000715115.1. NCBI lineage: Eukaryota > Viridiplantae > Streptophyta > Magnoliopsida > Solanales > Solanaceae > Nicotiana > Nicotiana otophora. Next base: position 67,292 of record AWOL01S0026609.1, on the reverse strand, counting down.
TACGAAAAGAGTAAGAGGTGTCTGAAGGTACAGAGAGATTTCAAATTAGACATATTAAGAAAGAAGAAATCACCCCAAGCTCCACCTTGATTTCGTTGAATAAGATTAGAATAGTCTTTCTAAATTCGTTCTTGAATGATTCATTGATGGAAATTTAGGGGTGTACATAAGTCGGATTGGTTCAGATTTTTCAATTATCAAATCAATCTAATAGTGTCGGGTTTTTAAATTTATAAACCAAACCAAACCAACAAAGTCGGGTTTTTTAATCTCGGGTTTTTTCGGGTTTTCGGATATTTTTTTCGGTAAAGTCTTCATTGCATAAAATATGTAACTTGTGCTCCAAATATTTCTTAAGTCCTAGTAAAATACAACTATATAATGTATTTTCCAAGAAACTAACACAATAATATGAGATAAGTCATATCATTATACTAAAATATTCAATAACAAAGATAAAATAGTAAAATTACATAAAACGAATATTGCTAATTAATAACCCATAATAAAAATTAACATAATCTAAAAAATACTATATAGGTCATGCTAAAATAAGTATAGCTAATAAGTACTAATATTAATTACATAACTAAGCACTAAAGAAAAAGATAAACTAAGTTATGCATTTTCATTATAAACCAATGTAAAACTAAAATATATATCCAACACTATCGTCATTCCTAGTATTGAATTGAATTTCTTTTGTTAGCATTAGTATTGATTTGAACTTTGTTTGAGTTACTACATTTATGGGCTTTAAACTTTATTTACCATTCAATAATGATAAGTCTAAACTTGAAATAATACGTTAAAAGATAAAATTATGAAAAAGTTTAAGAAATATTTATAAATTATATTATAATAAATATTTATATGTATAAAATATTTTTAAAAACTATATAAATGTACTATCGGATTGATTTGGTTTCGGTTCGACTTTTTTTAATTAAAACCAAACCAATTATGGTCGGATTTTATTTTTCAATACCAAACCACATTGGATTTTTTTTCCCGATTTGATTCGGATTATCGGTTTGGTGCGGTTTATTAATTTTCTTTGTACAAGCCGATGAAATAAGGCCATCAAATCGTCCGTTTAATAATGATTTGCTCTAAAATACACCTAACTTTTTGATGATTAGATAGGTAAAGAAGGTAATTAAGGCATTCATGTGACTTCAAGTATATTCATAATCACCCATTTTGAACATTGAGAGCGTGGTAAGAATTTTAAGAATGAGAACAAAAAAGGATTTCAAAGGAGGCCCCATAAATATCATTGCATTTCATGTTATATCATAAATAAAGTTGCTTTAAAGTGAAGATATATCGGAGTGGAAAATCCCACCTCCATCGGTTTCCAAAGTATATAAATAGACAAGCAAATGATTTACACCTTCTAAAGTATGTATAAATAAAAAGGTTGGAAACTAAATTGAAATGTTATTGGGAATCACTACAAATTGACATGCTTAGCTAATGGAAAAGGAAAGGCATCTCGATGTTCTTATTTTCCTATTTATAATCATTGCCTGCGAGACACGTATCATCTTTGGGAGGTGATTTTAGTTGTCCTTATGTCTTTCTCAAAATTTACTCAAACAAGTGATTTTTTCTAGTAAACAGATGAACTTGAGGATGGATAATTAAGTCTAATAGAATGGTAGCATTTTCAGAGATGTGGAAAGACATAATTGCTCAAACCACGAGCCCTATAATCAAGTGAAGCTTTTAGCAGCTATAGCTAGTGGAGAACAAAAAGTGTTCACTGTTTGCATTGCAGGTTGATAAGTTCTTTTCCTAGATATACCTTGTACCATACTTCAATAAAACTTAAGACTTCTCTGGTCTTGGAATAGCACCAGATTTCAGCTTTATGGACAAATCAATAGTAGTTACAACTTTTTAATTTCACCATAGTGGACTTGAGTAAAAGGTTGGATAAATAAGACTACCTAAGGTACATTAGCTCTTAGCATAATATCTCATAAGTATTTTCTGGAAGATTACACCATCAGATCAGAATACCACTATAGGGTTCGAGTGGCCAAACAAATACATAGGACAGATACTAATCCAGTGTCACTCTTGCCATCTAGCCTCTTTAGCAAATCTTAACCCCCACTCCCTTTCCATCCAAAACCCCCTCCTTGTTTCTCCATTGTTTCCTAATGCTTCTTAGTACTTTGATTTAAGAAATCAAAAGGACACATAATGCCTTAATGGCATCCATCTAATACCTGCAATTTGAAGCAAGGTTGCATGAATTCCATTAAGAAGTCCAACCTATCGAGCAAAACTTCAAAAGAATAATCATGATGTTTACAAAATTTAACTTTGTTCACTTTTTTCCTATCGTTTGCATACTTGCCTAAGCGCTAGTCTACTTAATCATCATAAGCTTCATTTCCCACTTTGGCTACTTTATCTGCTCAAGCTTTCAAAGCATATAATCATAAACTCTGCCATTGCAGGTCACTCGTTGAGTTGTTCCCTTTTTTTGGTTCTCCACGACTTGAATTTCATCATACTTGGGTTCCTTTGGGATCGGACCAATGTATTCCCCTTTCTTATCTATTTGACCATGTTTCACTGTTATATGAGGATCAGAACGAGAATTTATCTACAAATGGAACCAAATAAAGTATCTGGACACAGTCCGCGCAATGATAAAAGTTGATGAGAACAATGAAAATCTATACATGATGACCCTAAATGTACATATGCAGCATCCTATTATACTGAACAGAACACTTTTAGGTCATAAATAAACTATAGTAAAGCCTATGAACATGTTTTAATTTTAAACATAAAACTTATTCCGTTATCGTACACACTAATCACACCTTAGATGCCACCTTAATAATGCTACATAAAGCACAGCTTGATACCGAAAATACAAAGGAAAAATAATGCAACAAGACCACCACGTAGTAACAAGCATTCTTAGTACCACTTTGTTAGTTCTGCAATTCAACAATTGTCCAAAAAGAAATGCATGAAAGCAGAAGCACTAGATAGTTGATATCTCTTTGCCCCTTGCATCATTTAGGTGAGAATGGTCTACGTGTCATGTGCAAGAGCAAAGGGGAGATGAAGAATAGATTGCATAAGATACTTACACCTGCACAAAGATTAAAACTGAATTTTGGTATAAGAAAAATATGTTTAGAACATAGTGCCTGTCAGTGAAGCATGACTACACAATACCCTAAACAAATTACTACTATATTTACTTGATGGATCTTGCAGTCAGTGCAAAGAGAACACCAAACTCAACATCAGCCCACATTAGGAGATTTGACATGAACTGATAGTAAACTAAAGAGTTATCGGCTAATCTTCTTAAATATCTTTTAAATGGGTTAAGTCATTAATAATTTACTGTCATTCTTGATTAAATTGGAGAATCTACGTCCTTCTGAACTTCTGGGGTTCTGTGTGATAAGAATGTGCCACCAAGACTTAAGGGCAAGTTCTACACCGACTATGTTGTATGGAGCAGAGTGTTGGCCCGTCAAGAAGTCTCATGTCCAGAAGATGAAGATAGTTGAAATGAGGATATTGAGATGGATGTGTGAGCATACCAGAAAAGACAAAATTAGGAACGAAGTTATTAGGGAAAAGGCGGGTGTTGCCTCGGTGGAGGACAAATTGCGGGAATCGAGGCTGAGATAGTTCAGGCTGGTGCAGAGGAGAGACATAAATGCCCCAGTCAGGAGGTATGAGAGGTTGTCCATGACGGGCCTTAGGAAGGGTAGGGGTAGACCTAAAAAGTATTGGGGTGAGGTGATTAGGTAGGACATATTATTGCTCCAGCTTACCGAGGACATGACCCTCAATAGAAAAGGGTGCAGATCGAGAATTAGGGTGGAAGGATGACAGGTATTCGCTAGTGTCTCTTAGTATTACCAGTAGTACTAGTACTATTTTTGTATTTCTCTTAGTCCTGGTTCTTTTTTGTTACATGTTGTGCCATTTGCCCCTATTGCATTGTTGTTGTTACTCTATTTTCACTGTCCCTTGAGTTGAGGGTCTATCGGAAACAACCTCTCTACCTTCACAAGGTAGGGGTAAGGTCTGCGTACACATTACCCTCCACATACCCCACACTTATGGGATTACACTGGGTTTGTTATTGTTGTCGTACATCCTTCTGAACTGGAGAAGGGCCTAATCATCAATCTGAATAACTATATCACGGATCCCAGCATCACTTAAATTTTCCATGGAACCAAATGAGTCACAAACCTGCTTGCAGCAAATCTTAAAGCTAAAATAGAAGGAAAATGAACCAGTTAATAAAACATCAGAAGAAGAGAAATTTCCCCATACCCAGTAAAACTTGACTTCTATTTGCAATCAAACAATGATTATAAGCATTAACGAGTTGAATACCATCGCACTGTTTAAAGAATAAATGCTAATCATGCTTTAGCAAAACTCACGGTTTTACCAGCACACAGAGGTACCATGTCAAAGCGAACCTCAAGATAAAGCATCCATAAGTCTGAGAATTGATGGCAGGGTAAATTGATCTCGCTAGAGTGACTTTATTCTTCAGTCAGCATGCCCCGGAAAAGTATGATTTTGTTGATAAAGCTCCTTTCATAATGATAGCTGACGATCAAGAGAGAGAACACTATCAGACACTTCAAGATCTCATGCACGGAAAAGGATAAGAGGAAGTCTATTTAGCGAGGCAAGATAGTTGTGCGTATGGCATCAATCCAGTTCAGCAGTCACAGACATAAAGTTTTTAAGCCTCTACTTACATAATAAAGGCTGCTACAGCGAAAGAGGTTATTCCCACGGACAAGTGTTCCAAAAATATCTTTTTCCGAGATTAGAGTGATGAGTCCACAAAGAAGAAGAATGGTCCAACTAGAAGGCAGGCACCCATCAAAAGAAAATGAGGGTGAATCCTGAGAAACAATCCATAAAATAATCATGGTCTGCATCCGAGGAATATTTGACTTCTCCAATCCTTAAAACTTCTACATTCCATGAACATCAACAAAAATTCTACACTTTCATGCCGCAAAGCACAGTAAGTTTCACAAGCATATACCTGGAAATAGCTCCTGATGAATAGTGTGGAGTAAGTGATCCTAAATGTCATATCTCTCTATCAGTCAAGGAACAAGAGGCTGCAACAACATTATCTACACTGTTATAAGCTCAATTTGCAAATGTAATGCATTATGATGTATGAAAATAAGTCTGGCGAAGCAACTAGAATCAGTTTCACTACTCACATAACCATGCTCCATTTAGCTAGTTCCTCAACATACTGACAGTGCTTTTGAAACTAGTTCTTTAAGATGAAAGCTTGTACTAATGAAATACCGCTGACAGATGAAACCAAAGACCTACATATGATATATGGAATTTTCAAGAAAATTACTCCACAGAGTTATAAGACCGGTTTTATTGTTCGCATAGTAGAGGAAAGGGCCTTATTGAACCAAAATCTAAAGCACAAACAATGATCACGATTTCTTCTAATTGTTTAAGAAAAGAAAAATACATGAAAACTCTGGCAATAAACAAATCCTAACACTAAAAGATATCATGAGGATACTTAAGGAATTTGTCAAATCAACCGAATTGCACCAGCTGAACGTATTAGACTGACACTCATCACTAGGTAAATAACTGAGAAAACAAGCAAGAAATCATTTGAGCGCTTGAGTTGGTTCTCATTTGCAATGGCATGCAGAAATGCTTTAGGCTTTCCTGCGCCAAAGTCAAAGCATCAAACTCAGAGAGTTTCCAGTAGTAAGGCTGGCACGATTACTAAAAACTGTAGTTCGTCTGGGCAAATCCTAATAAGCATTACCCACAATGCTGTAGAATGAAACCCATAAAAGCTCAGTGGTATAATCTTCCAGACAAATACTTAATTCAGAGAACCCAGCTATTTGAAATAAAATAAAGAACTTTCTGAAAGCTATTCAAAAGGCAAAAAGAGATATTTTAGACTATCAAGTCGGTAACATCATTTTTGAACAGTATGATTTGGAACCCCAATAATTAGAAACCAAAAAGGCCCTTACATAACGCGGCAGCTGCAGCAGCATGTGTTGCAAGGACGTCCAGACAGTTTCTTGATTGGCAGGGGTTCAGAATCCAAGTTAGACGGGGGTTCGGGAATTGGAAGCTTCCTTCTTTAAATATACAGGAACTTGCAGCACTATAATTGACATCTCCTAATTGTCCTTCAGAGAACGAAGAATTTGCCTCATCCTGATCGGTCTACAAATCCTTAAGCTTAAGAACACAAGCACAAAAGGTGGCTTGTTCCTATTTACGTTATTCCAAAAAAAGGTGTCTTGTCACTACAAGTGACCAAAATCCATTCCCATTTGATGAGTTGCTAGGTAAGGCATGGGCTTGACTTCAGAAGCTAGCCCCTTCCAAACAGGCTCACCAAGCTATTAAAGCTTTGTCCAGATGCAAGCCCCTATGGGAAAGTGAGCTTCATTCAATAAAAATGTACATGACTAGAACTCTCCATGTACTATACAAGATGTACTTGAAACAAAGAGATGTTTGCTAAGAATCCTATTTCCCCCAAAATGTTTAACAGATTAACTCATCAATTGAAAACTGGGCGACAAGGTTAACACACTAGCCTAGACATACACAACAAATACAGATAGTCAAACAAACTGAGCTGGAGTTTAGAGCTAAAAGCATGCTTCTCAAACATTTATCAGAAAATTCAAGTGAATTCCCTTGTTTGGGTAGCTGCAGCATCATTCTCACAATTTCAACGAACACGTAGAGTTAGTCTTTTATCAAGAAGTTTCTGACATGGGGCAGTGGGGGGTGGAGAGAGTTAAATCATAAAAGTCGATCACATCGAAATAGCAGCCAAAGATTGCGATTTGCAACCTTCACAATATGTTAGCTATCGAGAAAATAGCTCTATTACAAGATCAAATCTGACCTACATTATTATCATTTATGATTTAAGCTTCAAGGATCATAAAATACTTCATCTTTTACAATGATAACTATGTTATCTAATCTCTTCAATTTTTTGCAGATCAAAGGTGCTCCGAACTGTTAACCTAAAGCTTTATGCATCAGGGTAAAATAGGCATTAAATTGGCTTCAGTCCATGTGCTAGGCCTTAGGCTGTTCAGAGGAAAGCCTAATATTATTAGCAGAGATGGTTTAGAAACTGAAGTTGTTTAGCTTAAGCCTGACAGTCAATCTCGAGGATGTTGCTCAACATTTCCTAGGATTCAACAGGCTTGTCCTGGCATCAGAACTCGGAAAAAATCAAATAACATGAACCCAGCAAGTGAAGGAAGAGAGGACAATTGCTTTTGGTGTTTTCAGAATGGAAGGCAAGGCATCCAAGAACATTCATGGGGAAGTAGGAGATGGAGAAAATCGAGGAAGCATACAACGGTCGTTTCATCCTTTGTAAAAACCTGTAGCTAAGTCAGCCAAAAAACCAATTGCGACAAGAGATAAAATCAAGCTACAGTAAGTCACAGTCACTAATTTTGAGGTACAGAAAACAATTTAAGAAAATTCTTCGTGTTCAAATAAAAATTACTCCATTCAAGTGCGACCTTTTAACATTAATATACATGAAGATAAAGAGCAAACTAAAAAACAGTAGAAAATTTAGTTACCATGTCCGGTAGCTTTACAAAGAGGAAGTAGATAGTTAAGCAATGTGAAAGGGTAGCTGCAGTTTCAACTATCAGCCGCGATTTGAGGAGAAGTAGATTCTGAGACAAGATGTAAAAGGGTGCTGCTAGTAGCTCCAGTATACAAGTAAAGCCTGCTCAATAGGAAAAATACAATAATAAAGGACACGAAAAATAATACCAACTCATCAAACTTCCAACTAGAAAAAGTTATTTGCTGAACAAAAGAACGTAAATGCCCAATAAGCCACTATTTTGGTTTCACGGAGTGATCAAGTCCAACATTCACTATTCTGAAGTCTCACACCTTCACCCTGATGTAGGTAGAACAAAGAATTTAAAACCAGCCAACGTTATATTACTGTCACATTGAAGCCAAAGACATACAGATACAGCCAATGTTCATAGCAATGGGCCCTCTTCAATTCAAAATCAGATGCACCCGTAGAATACTGCGTTCTCCTACGTCAAGTTGATAACCAGCTTGCAAGAATGTGCACATGACACAATAGTTTAAAAGGTTTGTACATCAAAGTTAAAGCTTACCATTTATCCATGTGCATATTGCGTACAGTAACTTAGTTCCTGCCACCACATAACAAGAAGACATCCTACAAGTTTGACAACTACTCCCAACCGGAAGGCCATCCAAGCTACTCAAGGGTTTTGCAGCATTCTTTCCTTGAAGATCCATCATTGCAAGGCAATAAGAGTGACATCTTTAAACTTCAAAGCGATGACGAAAGATGTTTTTATGTAAGGATACCACCTACCTAAGACATAGATAAAGCCAGAAACAGATATATGACAACTTGGTCTTAAGTACTTTTCTTCGTGGATCAAGACAATCTTAAATCAGATAAACTACATTCTATATTCGCTACTTAGCGGCTGGTCTGCTCTTTGTTGTTCGAGTTCTCAGCAATGTGATCTTCACTTTATACTAGACAATCAAGATTTGGTTCCTAATATATTCTATTAACATTACCCTTTTGTAGCACACAATTGTTTAAGATTTTAAGATCTTGAACACCTAAGATTTTAGACAAGAGTGGGTTGCTCTAGTGGTGAGCACCCTCCACTTCCAACCAAGAGGTTGTGAGTTCGAGTCACACCAAGAGCAAGGTAGGGAGTTCTTGGAGGGAGGAAGCCAAGGGTCTATCGGAAACAGCCTCTCTACCCCAGGGTAGGGGTAAGGTCTGCGTACACTACCCCTCCCCAGACCCCACTAGTGATATTATACTGGGTTGTTGTTGTTGTTGTTGTTGTTGTTGTTGTTGTTGTTGTTGTTGTTGAACGCCTAACATATCCTCATTTCTTACCCAAGATGACTTCAAAATCTTCACAAATTTAAGTTCTCTAAGAAATAAAAAGCTCTGGTCTGGAGGCTAGTTTTGATGCAATTTCAACGTGAAAATCAAGCATGATTAAAGTCTTAAGAACAAAACTTCATTTCTTTTATACTTTGACAGATATTTGATTGGCATTATGTTGATCACATTATAAAAAATTTCGTAATTTCATCAGAAGAATGGTGTCAAAAGAAGAACTTACTTACTAGGCCATGCAACCTCAAAAAAAGAATTTATAATTACTACATGAAAGAAACAGTAAATCTACATTGACGGATAAAAAGAAGCTTTAAAACATGAAATTAAAAAGAAGAAAGGGAGTAAAAGTGGCTTGACAGTAACCATTCAAAAGCACGACAGAATATCAGTCCTCATACAAACTTTGACTAAGAATGAGGACAAAAGTAATGAACAGGTGAAATTGTACAGCATACAACTGCATATTGTGCAAAAGCAATGTTAAAAAGATTTCTTATAGTCTTAGTAAAGTTAGCATTCCCCATGAATCAAATTACCATCAAAACACTTAGTAATTCTAATTAAACATTAATTTAGCGTCTTTCTAACTATCTATCATACTGATAAATACTGCAGCTGTCAGAATATATTGTGAATTTCTTTTCTTATTCCCTGCGCTAATCATGGGGAGCCAATCAAAGTGGGAGGGAAGGAGTAGAAAGGATAAGGCAAAGAAATTGGGGAGGTGACTAGAGTAGCTGAAGCTCAAAAGTGATTGCTTAATGCAGCTAAAATTTATAATTTATTAACTAAATTACCGCCAACCAGTAGTGTGATATATATATATATACACACAACAACAAGTAGGAATAATAGCAAGATGAAATAAGATCGAATCCAAGAATGCAGTCAAACTCTAGGTAATAATAGCCATCTATGAATAAAAGATAACATACTAACACAAATGCTAGCGAACTGAGTAAGACAAAGAGAAACCTTCGACTACCTACTAACCTTCCCCTAATCATTGACCTTCACACCCTCCTGTCCAGGGACATGTCCTCAGTCAGCTCCAGCTGCGCCATGTCCCGCCTAATAACCTCTCTCTCTCCAAGACTTCTTAGGCCTACCTCTACCCCTCCTGCTCCCCACCGAGGCTAACAACTCACACCTTCTAACAATAGACCATGTGACAATAACATTCTAGTCTTTTTACTATGGACATCTACTAAGGCCCCACCCAAATGAAGAGCTGAAGCGTTCAGGGGAAAAAACCTTGTAATAATACCGCTAGCATGAAATGTGAAGGAGAAATTACATTGATAAGCAGAAGAAAACAAATGCAAATCCCAATAGAGAAAAAAAAAAAAAAAAAAAATCATCTGTCCAAACCTTGGTTGACAGAGGTAGCAGATACCCTAGAGGTGACCACAAACTGAATCAGACACAACACAGTGGTTATCAAGAAAACAAACAAATGCAAAGCTTGAAAAAGGAGAGGGATCAATCAGAAGTTACGGCATAGTGTTCCTCAGTCAGGTGTCGAGCGATCGGACGATCCAAGAGCTGCATACGAACGGAATGCCCCTTGATAGGAACTGAGTAACACTACGTACCAAAAGCACGAAACTAAATGAATATGAGGAAAAAGGGAAAATATGTTGCGAAAGAGGGGAAGCCGAATATGGGGATTTTGACTAAAGTCAAATTAGAGAAGCTATTAAGTCTTTAAGGGTCTACAAGTTTAGTTATTGTCATTTGAATCCTATTAATTTTTTATTTATCTATTTCAGTATTTAGGTTTATTTCCGAGAATTGCAGAGGTGTCCCTTTTTATTCGTTGTAATAGTAAAAATACAACTACAACAACAATAACAATAATAACAAACCCACTGAATTTTCATAAGTGAGGACTAGGGAGGTTAAGATGTATGCAACATTACCCATACCCTGGAAGAACAGAGAGGTTTTTTCGGATAGACCTTCGGCTAAAGAAAGGATAAAAAAAAGTAATGGCAACAAGTAGTAACAACAACAAGATAAAAAGAAGGTTGAAGCCAAGATAGCAATTATGCGAGCAATCTAAGAATAAAAAGATATCATACTAACACTAATGCTATAGAACTGAGGAAGACAAAGGGAAAGCGCACGACTATCTAGTAACCTTCTACTCGTAATCCTCGACCTTCACACCCTCCTATCAAGGGTCACGTCCTCAGTAAGCTCCAAGTGCGTCATGTCCCGCCTAATCACCTCTTTCCAAGACTTCTTTGGCCTACCTCTACCCCTATGTATACCCACCAAGGTTAACCTCTCACACCTCATAACTATGGCTTATGTGCTTCTCCTCTTAACATTTCTGAACCATCTCAACCTCGCCCCCGTACCTTATCCTCCACATGGCCATACTCATCTTATCCCAAATAACTTCATTCCTAATCTTATCTAACCTGGTATATCCACACATTCATCTCAACATCCTCACATCAGCTACTTTCATCTTCTGGACATGAGAGTTCTTGACCGGCCAATACTCTACCCTATACAACATAGTCGGTCTAGCCACTACTTTGTAGAACTTCCCTTTAAGTTTCAGTGGTACGTTCTTATCAAAAAGAACACCAGAAGCAAACCTTCACTTCATACATCTTGCTCAAATATGATGCATGACATCCTCATCAATGTCTCCATCATCTTGTATTATTTACCCAAGGTACTTGAAACTTCCTCTCCTGGAAATGACTTGTCTACCAAGCCTCACATCCATGGTTGCTTCTTCGGTAATGTTGTTGAACTTGCACTCTAAGTACTCCGTCTTGGTTCTGCTCAGCTTGAAACCATTAGACTCAAGAGTATGTCTCTAAACCTCCAGCCTCTCCTTAACACCACTTCACGTCTCGTCAATTAAAATTATATCACCTACTAGTACAAAATAATGTGGTATTTTGATTGATTTCTAGGTGACCCTAGTATACTTAGTTACATTATTTATATCAAATTTGTAGAAGAATCCATATCGAAGAACGGACATCTAATATTTTTTCTTACCTAATTTTCCTCAACTATCTAATTTTAGCTTTTCCTTAAAAATTTCAGTAGCTCCTATGCTACAATTGGTATCAAAGTTAGGTTTTCCGACGACTTGGTGGTACGATACCGGAAATATAGAAAAGAATGAGATAATCTCAACTTTAGGTTTACATTGAATAATTTCATAAGAGAATGGAGTTAATGGAGCTGAATCGGGCTCGTATTAACACGGAAGCTCGGCAGTTCGATAAAGAAAGCATTCATAATTTTTGTTAAGCTAATGAGCTTAAAGAAAATTAGAATTAGTGGCTTCAGGTTGATCTTTAGTAGGTTTAGCTCTGGGAGGCTCTTCAGTGGAAAGAGGAAAGTCTTACACGAAAAGGACTATGGGGTTGGTGATATCTCTGATGACGCCATCGTCCATAGTCTCCGGTGCTGGCACTCCTAACACGAGGAATGACCTTATCTCTAGCTTCCTTCAATACTCGGATACTCTGTACTCTCATTTTGATAATCAATTGTATACCTTCAACCCTAAATTCCTCTCTTTATTTCCCAGCTCTCGTCTCTCTATTACACCCAATCTTCATCGCTATTCACTACTCGTCGACTCCTCAATCTTTTTTCTCAGCCCATAACTACCTCTAGTACGACCACTTGTTATGTCTAGGAGGAGGCTAACCCAAAAATAAATAAGATAAAGAACACCCAATTTTAACGTGAAAAACCCTTCAAATCGAAGGTAAAAACCACGAGATCACAAAGATCTATAAAACTCTACTATAATAATAAGAGGGTTACAAAAGTTCTCCAAATTCGCTACACAACAAGTGTCAAACACGGAGCAACAATAAATCAATTGAAGAAAGAGAAGTCACAAAAATAAAGATGTTGCTCGGGACTCGAAATCAGATTTTATAGACCTCTAAATCCGATCTCCACCGTTCAAATCAAAGATCAAAATATTATTAACACTCAGTCAAAATTTCAGCCCGATCCTATGGTTAATGAATCGGAAAAAGTGATTTGGCTGGTCGGAATTATACCTACAGCAAAACAAATATTTTTTCTTCGCTCTTCTCTCTTGATGAAAGCTCTCTCAAAAATCACTCTTATGTGCTTAAGTCTTTCAAAGACTTGTACCAATGAGCATAGAACAATTCTTCAAGGTTGTCCTATTTATAGATAATGAGTGGTGCTTTCTCTTAAATCCAAAATCAACTCTAAATAGGAATACAAATCGAATCCAATTCCGAATAGGAATGGAAACCAAAAGAGAATAGGATTAGGATATTGGGCATTTGGCTGGACAACATGGGCATGGGCCCAACAAACTTACCCTCCATCCAAGGGGCTAAATATGTCTTCAAGTATAGGAACTATTGACAAGCTTCATGCCTGCCAATTTTCTGCAAAACACATGCTTATCTGTAACCATCGCTTTTGTTAGCATATCCGAAGGATTTTCATCAGTGTGTATCTTCTCAACCTCAAATAATTTCTCTTTCATAGCTATTCTTATCCATTTGTTTGATAAATCTCTCTTACCTTTCGGCAAATTCATTAACTCATATGTGCCACTCTCATGGAGTGACTTCGTCTCATCTTCCATGGTTTCTATCCACTTATATTTGTGAGTATCTTGCATGGATTCATCATAATTCTCAGGTTCTCCCATGTCAGTCAAAATCACATACTCATTAGGAGGATAGCACATGGATTTTTGCTTCTTCTTTGTAGATCTTCTAAGGGTTTTGGGAGCATTCGAAGTAGTTACCTAAGCAGGGATTGGTTGCTGATCAGCCACAACTTCATCACCTGGAGCATCCATAACATCTACACCATGATGATCATTTTGATCTTGATCACTATCTTCATTATTGTCTTGGGTTCCTTCATGTGCAATAGGTTCCTTGGCAACAGAAACTGGATCAATATCAACTAAGCTCTCATTACTCTGAGAATCCACATTCTCAGCTTTGTCAATATCTTCAATAGTATGGTCTTCAAAGAATATTGCATCATGACTTTTAATAAGTTTATTGTCATCTGGATCATAAAAACGATACCCAAACTCATCTTGACCATAACCGATAAAAATCCACTGCTTAGTTTTAACATCTAGTTTCGATCTCTCATCTTTAGGAACATGTGCACAAGCTTTATACCCAAAAACTCTCAGGTGATCATAAAAAACATCTTTGGCAAACCAAACTCTACCTGGGACATCACCATCCAAAGCAGCACCAGGAGACAAATTGATAACATAAGCAACAATATTAAGTGATTTTGCCCAAAATGTATTTAGAAGTTTAGCCTCTGAAAGCAAGTATCTAACTCTCTCAACTAGAGTTCTGTCCATCCTCTCTGCCAAACCATTCAATTGAGGTATCTTGGGCGGACTTTTCTGATGACAAATTCCGTGTTCCTTGCGATAGTTATCAAATGGACCACAATATTCACCACTATTGTCAGTACGAATGCATATTAATTTCGTCCCCGTCTGTCTCTCAACTAAGGCATGAAATTCCTTAAACACGCCAAGTGCTTGATCTTTAGATTTTAAAGGATACACCCAAAGCTTACGAGAATGATCATCGATAAAGATCACAAAGCAAAGTGCACCACCTTTTGACTTTACTTTAAAGGACCACATAAATCAGAGTGTAGTAGCTCCAATAATTCGGACTTTCTTGAAGGAGAATGGTTATGAAAGGAAACCTTTTTCTGTTTGCCAACTAAACAATGGATACACCTTTTCAGGTTTGCTGTTTCACTCCAAAAAGCAAGCTTTTCTTAGCCAAACGCATAATCCCTCTCTCGCTCATATGACTCAATCTTCTGTGTCACAATTCTGATAAAGTATCAGTTTTCACCAGATTTATGGAGTCATTAAGAATAGATCCATGTGTCACATATAATTGAGAAGACTTGACTCCTCGATCCACTACTAATAAACCCTTGGTGAGCTTCCATTGGCTATTTAAGAGGGCATTATGGTAACCTCCATCGTCTAATCTTCCCATGGAGATCAAATTGAAAGGAAAGTCTGGAGTATGCTTGACATTTTGAAGAATTAACATTGAACCATTATTAGTTTTCAAACAAACTGTATCAACACCAAACACCTTAAATTCACTGCCATTGCCCATCTTTAACACTCTAGAATCAACAAGAGTATAAGATGAGAAAAAATCTTTTCTTGGTGTGACATGTGAGGTAACTCCAGAATCTACTATCCAGCTTATCTCATGAGATACAAAATTGATGACGTTTTCATCATAAGCAAAAAAAAGGCCATCTCTAACAATAACAACGACATTGTTCTCATTATTTTCAACTTTCTTTCCTTCTCTAATGTCTTGCTTCAACTTGTGGACGAACCTTTTGATGTGCCATTTATCGCCATAGTGGTTGCACATAATATTATGGTATTTGGACCTTGACTTACTTCTACTTCTATCTCTATTCCTCGAACCTCTTGTTCTATCTCTCCCCCAATCTTTTGTAACCAAGATATTTGCTTGTGAGGATGAACCCTGAGATTTTCTCCCTACTTCCTCATTCAATACACCACTCTTAGCATTTTCCATGGTCATCTTACCACCAGGAGCTGAGTTTGTCAAAGATACACCAAGAGTTTCCCAAGAGTTTGGCAGAGTATTAAGAAGTCAAAATCCTTGTATCTCATCATCCAAATTAACTCCCATTCGAGACAGTTGATCAAGGACGCCCTGAAATTCATTTATATGATCAAGGATAGGGTTTACCTCCTTGTATTTAAAGGTCACCAATTTCCTTAGCGGGAGCAACTTATTGTTCCCAATTTTTGAAGCATAAAGAGTTTCTAGCTTTTTTCGCAATGGTCTCGCATGTGTCTCATTCACAATATAGTTGCGAACATTATATTCAACCCACTATTATATATATATCTACATACTTGCTGGTGCTCGAAATTCCAATCTTCATCTGATATACTCTTGGGTTTATGAGCTGCAAAAAGGGGTAGATGCATCTTCTTGACGAACAACAAGTCTTTCATCTCGCTTCTCCAAATATTATAATTGTTCCCATTTAAACATATCACCTTGCTCATATTCGCCTCCATTCCATAAAACCCCCAGATAAATAACCAAGGATTTGATACCACTGTTATGTCAATGAAGAGGCTAAACCGAAAATAAAGAAGATAAAGAACACCAAATTTTAACGTGAAAAAACCTTCAAATTGAAGGTAAAAATCACGGTATCACGAAGATCCAAAAAGCTCCACTATAATAATAATAGGGTTACAAAAGTTCTCCAAATTGGCTACATAACAAGTGTCAAACACGGAGCAACAATAGTAATAATAAATCAATTGAAGAAAGACAAGTCACAAAAATAGAGTTGTTGTTCGAACTCGAAATCAAATGTTATGGGCCACAAAATACGATCTCTATTGTTCAAATCAAAGATCAAGATGTTACAAATATTCAGTCAAAATTTCATCCCGATCCAACGGTAAACAAATAAAAAAACATGATTTGAAGTTGGTTGGTCGGAACAAAACCTATAGCAAAACAAACACTTTTTCTTCTCTTTTCTCTCTTGATAAAAGCTCTCTCAAAAACTACTCTTATGTGCTTACGTCTTTCAAAGACTTGTACCAATAAGCATAGAACAATTCTCCAAGGTTGTCTTGTGATGCTTTCTCTTAAAGCCAAAACTAACTCTAAATAAGAATAAAAATCGAATTCAATTCTGTATAGGAATGGAAACCAAAAGAGAATAGGGTAGGTCATTGGGCCTTTGGCTGGACAACATGGGCATGAGCCCTACACCACTAACACATAAAGCACCTATATGAAGCCGAACACATTACCAACTCTTACATATTGCTTGTAACAACATTTAGGCCTAATGCACAATTCAATTTTCAGCCTAATAGCCAACCTCCTTCCAACCAACCTATTTACACCTGCATACACAAACAACTAGTTTAAGTCACTATAAATCTAATTCGTATTTTCAGAGTTTGACAGTAATAACCCGTGTAGTTGAATTAGATGGTGTATGTGATTCTTTAAGATGTGTGAAGTGACCCTGGAGTCTAGGATAAATATTGTGGTAGTCCATATTAGAGATAAAAATGATTCTCGTTTGATGTGTACATTGTAGGCATCTAAAATTTATTGAATTTAAATCCGATAATTATTTAGATTATATTTTAAATTCAATATATATATATATATATATATATATATATTAGTCCAAATAAATATTATGGGCTAATATAATTGGAATGATTTCTTAAGTCCAACAATATTGACTGGGCTAGCCCATTTAGTTGGACTACAAATGATGGGCCCACTTCATTAAGCTCAAGATGTCATCTTTCTAGAGGCCCAGTTTGGCGCCACGTGTCAAATGACGTGATACACCAAGTCAGATAGAAGAGCCAATAGGATTGTGCCATGTGTCAAAAGAACAAGGCATGTAAAGTCAAATTAAAAGGCCAATGAAACCGCCCCACGTGTGCAAGTGATATGTTCTGGCCAATCAAATACGGCTTTGTCACACTTCAATTTGATTGGTCTGAAAGAGTTTGTTCTTATCACAACTCTTCCCTCCCACAACTATAAATAGAGGTCTTCATAACTCAAAAAAGGCACTAGAAGTTATAACAAGAAGCAAGAGAGAGCTTGTGGATCAAACGCTGCAGATTTCTCTAAAAGCTACAAGCATTCAAGTGTTCTAAGAATTAAAAGATCAAGACGAAGATTCAAGAACAAGTTGCAAACCCTTGGATTAAAAATACGTCAAGATCAAGACCATGCCTCAAGCACTTGGATTAAAATAAAATAAAACTCAAGATTAATCTCAAAGGATCTTTTATTAACTGTTGAAAAATAGAATCATAGGATTCATAGAGATTGTAATACTCAAATATTTGAAATAAAATACTACGATTGTTGCAATATTTTTCGGTCTTGATTTTATTTTCTTGATGCAATTTATTGTCTATAAATTCTGGTACGCCCAGTGGGACAATCTCTACCTCTCATCTCAACTTTTCAATCACCAAAGTTTAAGAACATCAAAATGGTTTCAAAGAAAATCAACCCCGGATCAACTTCCACCAAGGCTGCTAACTCCAGGTTCTATGTTGATGTGGAAAGCATCCTCGATGTTACCTTTGGAAGCTTCAGACCAGTTACGAGGAGCAAAGAAAGCTCTTTAAGACAACAAGCACTCTAAATGTCATCCGCATCAACCCTTGTTTTCGGATCTTCATCCTCAAAAAGAGCAAGATCTTCCACAAACGCACTCGAAGGAGGAAGCGATATTGCGGAAAATATCAAGAAAACTCTTGCTCTGCTTGACCTCTCCAGATCTAAGTACTCTGCTATGAAGGAAGATGATGATGCTTCAAGTGATAGATCCTCCCTACTTACACCACATAGCGTGAGCCATTCAAGAATCAATCTGTGTGACAATCCATGCTACTCCCCATAAACGACAATAATCATGCAAGCCATGGTGACAAACACTTCATATGTGGAAGAGCAGTTGGAAAACTTAACGGAAGAAATCGCTGGCTTGACCAAGTGCATGCAAAATCAAGATGCTAGAATTGACAAGTTAACAGACAGGGTGGGAATCTTGATGGAAGAATAATCCACCCATGCACCTGGCAAGCTCCCATAAGTTCTAGAGATTGATTCTCCCCCAAGACGAGTAGCATCCGCTAAGGCTATCCCTGTCTCATCTGAAGGAATGATTCCTATTTATCAACTAAAGGAGTTCATTGAAGGAACTATTAAGAATAAGTATGAAGTTGCTGCCAAGTCCTCCCTTACATACGCAAAGACGTACATTGCAAGGATCGATATGTTGAAGATGTCTGGTGGCTATCAACCTCCAAAGTTTCAACAGTTTGATGGTAAAGGCAATCCAAAGAAGCATGTGGCGCACTTCGTTGAGACATGAAATAATGCTGGGACTTATGGAGATTACCTCGTCAAACAGTTTATCCGCTTGCTAAAAGAAAATGCTTTTGATTGGTATACAGACCTCGAGGTGGGATCTATTGATAGCTGTGATCAACTAGAGTAAGAGTTCCTCAACCGCTTTTATAGCATAAGTCGTACTGTGAGCATGGTGGAACTCACAAATACTCGTCAACGAAAGAGTGAACCAGTTATCGACTTTATCAATCGTTGGAGGAATACAAGCCAAAACTGTAAAGACAGGCTTAGTGAAGCTTCTGTCATAGAGATGTGCATCCAAGGCATGCATTAGGGATGTTGCTACATCTTGATAGGTATCAATCCTAACACATTTGAAGAACTTTCAACTCGTGCCCATGACATGGAATTGAGCATGGTCTCCACTGGAAATGAAAGGCTGCCCATCTATGAACCTCGCAAAGGGAATGTCAAGCAAGAAGTCAGGAAGTGGGGCAAGTTCGTACCCAAGTCTGAAAGCAAAGAAGCTATGAATGTCAACATATTACCTGTAAAGTTCACGACGAAGGTGAGTAAGAAGCAGAGTATGAAATCCACTTCTTTTCAAGATAAGCCAAGTGGAAAGTTGACTCTAAAAGAAATGCAAGAGAAAGAGTAACCATTTTTGGATTCTGATGTGCCAGCCATTTTCGAAGAACTCCTCGAGTTAAATCTCATTAAGCTTCCGGAGATGAAGCGGCCAAATAAAGTTAGGAAAATTGATGACCCAAATTACTGCAAATATCATCGACTTGTGAGCCACCCTCTGGAGAAGTGCTTTGTCTTCAAAAATAAAGTTATGGACTTGACTCGTGAAAAGAAGATCATGCTTGAAGATGAGAAAGCAAGCGCAAACCAAGTCACTATCACATTTGGCTCATTGAGTACAGATGAATTATGTAGTTTTAAAGAAAATAAAGATAAAGAATTACTGGAGAACAACAAAGTTGAACACGATCAACCTGATGATGATGAAGGTTGGACGTTGATGACTCGTCGTAGGCGCTACAAAAGGAGCCACGAAAATGATCAATGGAACAACCAACAAGGAAAATAATGGTGAAAATACAGATGAGATGGAATCCAATTAAGCATTTAAAGAAAGCAAAAGTGGAGGTGCACCACCCTCAAAATCCACGATATCTAGTGATCTTGGAGGAGTTTTTACCAAGCTGGTTCGCACGAAGATTTCCTATGGGGGTATTGATGCCTATTGTTGCCATGCTAACAAAGGGAAAGAAAAGAGTGATGACCTACCATTGGCACCATCTTCGGAAAAGCTCATCGAGTCCACTCCTCAAGAAGTTAATGCTTATGAGGAAACAGTTACGTTCACGAATGATGATCTTCCACTGGGTGACACTCTTCAAAATCGCCCATTATACCTGGTTGGCTATATGGGCGATGAAAGAGTATATCGAATTTTGGTTGATGTAGGATCCTCAGTGAATATCTTGCCAGTTCGCACTATGAAAGAACTCGACATTCCCATGACAAAACTCTCGAAAAGTTGTGTGATGATTCAAGGATTCAACCAAGGGAAAAAAAGCCATAGGCGCGATTAGGTTGGGAATCAGCATTGAAGATATACAATCAAGTGCATGGTTGCATGTGATCGATGCAAAGACTTCATACAACGTCTTGTTTGGAAAGCCTTGGATACTTGAGAATAAAGTAGTTCTGTCTACCTACCATCAATGTTTAAAATACTATGAGGGTGAAGTCGAGAAAAAGATAGTTGCTGATGACGAGCCATTCACCGAGGCTGAGTCACACTTCACCGATGCAAAGTTCTACTTGAAGAACTGCATTGTAAAGGAGCTAAAAACTGATGATGTCATGAATAGCAAGAATGGCGTGCCCACAACTAAAAGAGCCAAGGTGACTGCTGGTAAAGACAAAGCTTTTACAGAGGAGGTATAACCCAACGCGAATAAATCTTATAGAGGGGATATTGCGTCTTATGGCAAGAAAGTAACTATTGCGCTCCAATATGTCCCTAAAAGGAAGAAAGATGAAGGTGGATCATCTAATCTCCAAACTAACATGCTAAAGGAGTTAACTCTTCCAGTAAAACGAATTGAGGCAGTAAAGTTGTCCTCAAAGCCACTTGCAGGGCTTGTGGCCCAAAATCGTTTGCAGAATGTGCCACTCCCTACAAAGCGAATAGATGAAGGTTTTGATCCTAACGCTTACAGGCTATTTGCAAAAGCTGGATACAATCCCAATGAGCTATCAAATTTAGGGAATCTCCCATCATAAGCTGCGATGAGGCAACCACGTGAAGGTTTGGGATACAACCAACCGTCACCAGTGCGCATCTCCATAAGAAGGGCGAGCAACAATTATATCACTATAGAAGACGAATATGCCGCTTCTAACATGCCTTCTATCTTTGATCGACTAGGAAAATCAATTGTGAGAACTTTCGTATTTGAGAGATTGGGTCCATTAAAGAAAGAGAATAAGTTCCAGAGAAATTATTGAAATACAAGAACACCCGCTTCGTCCAAAATTCTGAAGATCTTTAAGGATTTCTAAATTTTGGTTCCTTCTAGAATGAAGCGACAAACAAAAGTCATGGTTTTGTGTGATGAGGTACTAAAGGTGAAGCCATACACTGTGGTATATACTAAAGAACATGATGAAGACAAAGAAAGTATGGGTTCTTCATATCATGTTACTGCAAAAGGCGAGCATGGTGTTTTATTTCTAATGGAGGATGACGAGAAATTGGAGATGTTTCACTATATTATCACATATCCTTCAATGATGGGGACCCTCAAGAAGATGAAGATGCGAAAGATGCTCCCCCGGAACTTCACCTACCTAAGTGCTTTACTAGACGTTGATGAAGGAATCACTTATATTGAGTTACTCAAGGAGTTTAGGGATGTATTTGCTTGGAGTTACAAAGAAATATCTAGCTTGGACCCTAAAGTAGTAGTCCATCACCTTGTGGTCAAGAATGACGCTCTTCCTGTTAAGCAAGCTTAAAGGCACTTTAGGCCGGACTTGGTTCCCCTGATTGAAACCGAAGTTAACAAACTCATTGCAATTGGAATTATTCGGGAAGTTAAATACTCAACGTGAGTTTCAAGTATTGTCCATGTAAGGAAGAAGAATGGCTAGATTCGAGCGTGCATTGACTTTAGGGATCTCAACAATGCGTGTCCCAAAGATGAATTTCCGCTTCCTATTCCAGATTTAATGATCGATACTACTACTGGGTATGAGGCAATGTTATTTATGGATAGTTCGTCATGCTATAACCAAATTTGCATGTCACTAAATTATGAAGAGCTTACTGCATTCCGCACCCCAAGGGCATTTATTACTATAGGGTAATGCCTTTTGGCTTGAAGAATGCTGGTGCTACTTATCAAAAGACTATGCAGAATATTTTTGACAACCTTCTCCACAAAAATATCGAATTCTATGTGGACGACTTGGTGGTAAAATCAAGAAAGAGGGGTGACCACTTGAAAGACTTGAGAATGGTGTTTGAGTTGCTCCGGAGGTACCAACTTAGGATGAATCCATTGAAATACGCCTTTGGAGTTACTTCCGAAAATTTTCTTGATTTCATTGTCCGACATCGAGGGATTGAAATTGATCAAGCCAAAGTAGATATAATCTTGAAAATACCTGAGCCTCGGTATATTCACGAATTGAAAAGTCTACAAAGAAAGTTAGCGTACCTTAGGAGATTCATTCAAACCTAGTTGGGAGGTGCCAGCCATTCAGTCTCCATATGAAGAAAGGTGTCCCTTTCAAATGGAACCAAGCATATAGCAATGCCTTTGAGAGCATTAAATCCTACTTGATGAAGCCTCCGGTTTTAGCAACCCATATACCTGGAAAGCCATTGATAATATACATTGCGGTGCAAGAAAGGTCTGTTGGAGTACTGTTGGCCCAAGAAAATAGTGAGGGGAAAGAAAACTCTCTTTACTACTTGAGCAGGATGATGACACCAAACGAGCTGAATTATTCGCTAATTGAAAAGTTGTGTTTAACACTAGTCTTCTCAATTCAAAAGTTGAAGCACTACTTTCAAGCACATGTTGTTCGTCTTGTTTCTAAAGCAAATCCCATCAAGTTCGTGATATCAAAACATGTTCTTAGTGATCGACTAGCGAGATGGTATCTCCAATTTTAACAATTCGAGATTTTGTACATCCCTCAAAAGGCTATAAAAGGACAAGCATTGGCAGACTTCTTGGCAGATCATGTGATACCTGATGACTGGGAGCTAACTGATGAACTACCTGATGAGGACGCAATGGTCGTTGAAGTTCAACCCCTATGGAAGATGTACTTTGATGGTGTTGCGCATTGCGGAGGAGCTGGTGCTGGCATAGTATTTGTCACTTCCCAAGGTGAAGTCTTTCCCTACCCCTTCAACTTGACATAACTATGTTCCAACAATGTTGTTGAGTATCAAATATTAATACTTGGGCTTGAAATGGCTGTTGATATAAAGCAGTTGCAGTTGCAAGTCTTTGATGACTCCCAGTTGGTGATCAACCAGCTTTTAGGTAGTTACGAGGTCAAGAAACCTGAACTACGCCCATATCATGATTATGCTAAAAAATTAATAAAGTGGGTCGGTGACGTGACTATTCAACATGTGCCAAGGAAAGAAAATAAGAAGGCTGATGCTTTAGCTGCCCTAGCTTCATCGTTAACCCTGCCTGATCAAGCGCAAGTTACTGTCTGCCAGAAATGGGTAGTACAGGCCGCCAAATGAGGCTAAAAGTGAAGAAAATGATCTCAAGCATCTTGTCGCTGTTTCTGAAGCTAAGAAAGAAGAATTGAGACAACCCATTATCGACTACTTAAGTTATGGGATACTTCCCGGAAATTCGAGAAGAAGGACTAAAATCTGTCATTGTGCACCTCGCTTACTTTACTACAAAGATACTCTATACAGAAGGTCATTCGAGGGAGTGCTCTTGCGATGCTTAGGGGAAGAAGAAGCACTCCAAGCTTTGCAAGAGGTACATTCTGGGGTATGTGGGTCACACCAGTCTGGACCAAAGCTCCACTTCCATATAAAAAGGATGGGATATTATTGGTCAATGATGGTGAAAGATTACTTGGACTACGCTCGAAGATGCAAGGCTTGCCAATTTCATGCAAATTTTATTCATCAACCTAAGACCTTTAAAAGTTCGCGGTTAAGACCTTTAAAAGCGCTCGATGAACACCTTTAAAAATTCACGGTGAAGACCCTTAAAATCTCGTGGTAGAAATCTTTAAAAGTCGGCAGTGAGGACCCTTTAAAGTTCGCCACGGGCACTTTTAAAAGTTCAATACGGGCACATTTAAAAAATCTAGACGTACACCTTTTAGGTTCGGAATCAAAACCTTAAAAATTTGGATGCCTTTAAAATTTAACGATGAACACCTTTAAAAGTCCAAGGCGAATACCTTTAAAAGTTCGCAACGAAAACCTTTAAAAGAAAAACTACGACTTGGACATCCCTTTTTTTGCGGTTCAATATCAATATTTGCTTGCTTAACATGATGTATTGACATTCACAAAATAGAACTTGGCTTTCTTTTAAACGTCGTTGTCGTTCATGTCTCAAAGTTCTTTGTATTTGGAGATACATCCTCCTTTTTCTTTGAGGATAATATTGTTCATCACCTTTGCACCTTTTGTGGTAGGAAATATATATCGCAATGTGAGAACGTAAAAAATATGATCCATTTAATTTCTTAGAAACTAAACTTTAAAATCTAAGACATATCCAATTCGGAATCAAACACCTTCAGAATTGCCCCAGGTAATATTTTGAAACTAGCTTTAGATTCCACTACGCTAAAACTTTTAGATTTGCGCAGTCTCATCAAACAATCCATATCTTGGTGTAGGAATATTGAAATTATGAACCGTTTGATTTTGTGAAATCTATACTTCAAAGTCTAATACATATCCAAAATTTGGAATCAAACGTTTTGAGAATTGTCCCAGATATGTTTTTGAATCTAGCTTTAGATTTCGATACATTGATAGTTTCAGATTTGCGTAGCTTCACCAAACAATTTATATCTTGGTGTGAAAATGTCAAAATCATGAATCACTTAATTTTATGAAAAATAGACTT
This sequence comes from Nicotiana otophora, assembly GCA_000715115.1. NCBI lineage: Eukaryota > Viridiplantae > Streptophyta > Magnoliopsida > Solanales > Solanaceae > Nicotiana > Nicotiana otophora. Next base: position 42,174 of record AWOL01S0026609.1, on the reverse strand, counting down.
CAAGATCTAAGACATATCCAAAATTTGGAATCAAATATTTTGAGAATTGTCCCAGATATTATTTTGAATCTAACTTTAGATTCTGACACATTGATAGTTTCAGATTTGCGCAACGTCCCTAAAATATTTGTATCTTAGTGTAGGAACATCGAAATTGTGGACCGTTAGATTTTTCAAAAACAAAATTTCAAAATATAAAATATATCCAAATTTCAAGATTTAATACCTTAAGGATAGTTTCAGATAATATTTCTAAGTCAGCATAAAATTCCGACACGCTGACGATTTCAAACTTGCGCGACTTCACCAAAACTTTTATATCTTGATGTAGGAATGTTGAAATCATGAACCGTTTGATTTTATGAAAATAAGACTTAAAAATATAAAAAATTTCCAAAATATAGGATTTAATACATTAAGGATAGTTTCAGATAGTATTTCAAAATCAACATCAAATTGTAATATACCGACAATTTCGAATTGGCACGACTTCGCCAAAACTTTTATGTTTTGGTATGGAAGCCTCAGGATCACAAGACGTTTTTCTTGCTATAAATCTAAATTCAAGAACTCCATTCTCACAAATATCTTGAGTTCAAGTCTCTTTGAATTTAAAACGTTGTGCCCAGGAATCTTTCTTCTTATATTCGTGTTCCCTTTTGACGCCTCTCTTCTCTTCCCTTTTTTTTAGGGCAGTGAGCGGATATGAAGACCAACAAACTTGAAGGTCATGCGAACATGAAGACATAGCGGATCCCCGGACTTTGATGTAAATATTGTCATCGTTTCACTGAAGACACCACTTTACCATAGCAGCTTGTCCCCTTTAAATCAAATGGGATCCAAAGTTTAACAGAAGAATGATATCTCAGCTAGATTTTCAAGTGGTGGTTGAATGGATTACATTCCATCGTACTTCATTCGAACAACGATTGTGGCACTATGTATCTTTTGAACTCATGCGACCGAACTCAGAATGAAACTCTTAGTTGCCTACGTACCTCAGTGAAGAGGATCAAGTCATACCGTAGTTCAGAATGAGTATTTTTTTTTTATTTTTTTTTATGTCCTAACTTTCGCCTAGGCCGCCTATTTCGAGGTTTTCAACCTAGCAGACTCTTTTTTTTACATGTCCTAACTTTTTCCTTGGACGCCTCTTTCGAGGTTTTCAACCTAGCAGACTCTTTTGTTTTGTGGGTCGTACACAGTTTAAGACTCATGCGGGCCAGCAGTGTAGGGACGTGCAATTTAGGCTCATGCATAAAGGAGCATTACAACTTCAAGGATAATACTTCTTTAAAACTTGCCATTCATAGGGCCGATTCTCATCCCATCTGCATCAACCATCTTGTAAGCCCCACTTGAGTAAGCTTCTTGTACAACATATGGCCCATCCCATTTTGAAGTGAACTTCCCTACTGGTTTATGGGAAGTAATTATGGGTCTTCGTATGGCAAGGACTTGATCTCCTACTTGAAAGGATCTCGGGCAAACACTTTTATTGAAGGCACGAGACAATCGAGCTTGATAACATTCAAGACTCTGTTGAGCTTCCAACCTCTTCTCATCAAGAGTCTCCAACTCTGCTAATCGAAGTCGAGCATTGTTTTCATCAGTGATCCCTTATTGAATAGCTAATCGTAATGAAGGTATTTGACGCTCGAGTGATAAGATGGCTTCGACTCCATAAATGAGTGCATAAGGGGACGCTTGTGTTGGCGTGCAGTGAGTTGTCCTATATGCCCACAGAGGTTCTTCCATACGGTCATGCCAGTCGCGTTTGGATTTAGAGACAACTTTCTTTAACAAGTTGCATAGAGTCTTGTTGAATGCCTCGGCTAGACCATTGGCGGCAACATTGTACATAGAAGAGTTGCGTTGCTTAAAGCCAAAGGGATCACAAATCTTGTTCATCAACCTGTTGTCTAATGGCTTGCCATTATCCGTTATTATGTAACGAGGAATTCCAAAGCGATTTATTATGTTTACTCGGATGAAACTTGCAACATTATCCTTTTTTACTTCCTTAAGAGCAACCGCTTCAGCCCATTTCAAGAAGTATTCAGTTGCAGCCAAGATGTATAGGTACCCACCAGAGGACTTTGGCGGTGGGCCAACAACATCTAATCCCCAAGTGTCAAACGACCAGGGCACAACAGTCAGATGTAACTGTAACAATCCGACCGGTCGTTTTGAGTATTACAGCCTTGTTCCCCCATTTACTGCACAATTTATACTTTATAATTGTTATGTGACTTTCCGGGGTGATTAGTTCGGGTCCGATGAGGTTTTGGAATAAATTGGAACACTTAGTTCCAAGGTTTAAAGTTTAAGTTAAAATAGTGACCGGATGTCGACTTCTGTGTAAACGACCACAAAATAGAGTTTTGATTATTCCAATAGCCCCGTATGATGATTTTGGACTTAGGAGCATGTCCGGAAAATTATTTAGAAGTATGTAGTAGAATGTTTGCTTGAAATAGCGAAAGGTAAATTTTTGGGAAGTTTGAACGGGGAGTTAACTTTTTGATATCGGGATCGGAATCCAGTTCTGAAAATTCTCATAGCTCTGTTATGTCATTTATGACTCGTGTGCAAAATTTGAGATCAATCAAAATTGATTTGATTGGTTTTCGGTATCAAATGTAGAAGTTGAAAATTTTTAAGTTTCATTAAACTTGAATTGGGGTATGATTCATGGTTTTAGCATTGTTTGATATGATTTGAGGTTTCGACTAAGTTCGTATGATGTTTTAGGACTTGTTGGTATATTTAGTTGAGGTCCCAAGGGCCTCGGGTGAGTTTTGGATGGTTAACGTATCAAAATTTGGACTTAAACAACTGCTGGAATTTTTGTGATGCTTGTATCTGATTTCCTTCATCCGTCAGGATCGAGGGCAGGATCGAGGGCAGCGATCGGGGGCAGTGACCGGGGGCAGAGACCGGGGTCAACGATCGGGGGCAGCGACCGAGGGCAGCCTGGACAGAAACTTCAAGTTAAAAAAAAAAAGGGGACTTCGTCCCATTTTCCATTTTTGACAAATTGGAGCTTTGGGAGAGGCGACATTTGAAAGATTTTCAAGAAAAAATATCAGGGTAAGTGATTCTAACTCGGATTTGGTCAATATACACGAATATATCATTGTTTTCATCATTTAATTAGTATTTTGAGATGGAAATTTGGGAAAAATTGTAAAAATCTCATAAAATGAATTTTTGAGACTTCGATGTCGATTCAGAGTCGTATTTGAGTGAAACTAGTATGGTTGGAATTTTGTGAGTTTCGTCAGATTTCGAGACGTGGGCCCCACATGCGACTTTTGGGTTAAATTTCGAATTTTGTTAGAAAATTTATATTTTCTTATGGAATTTATTTTTATAATTTGGATTGATTTAATCGAATTAATTATGATTAGATTCAAGCCGATCAGAGTCAGAAAATCGAGAAAAAAGCATACTACTTGACTGATTAAGCGTGGTTTGAGGCAAGTAACAGTTTTAAATATGGTCATGAGGGTATGAAACCCCGGATTACGCGTTATGTGAATTGTTTTGGAGGTGACGCACATGCTAGGTGACGGGCGTGTGGGCGTGCACTGTAGGAATTGTGACTTGGTCCATTCCGTGAAACTTTAAAGATGAATAACTTGTTGTTAGCTATATGCTCTCCTTGTGATATAGAACTTTGACTGTAAATCGTGTTAGAAATCATGCTTAGGCTATGTGATTACACTGTTGGGACCCACATAAGTTGTGTACTTGATGAATTATTTGCTAATTATTGTTTTGTACTCAGTCACAGTTTACTTGTTTATTTTATCTCAGTCTCTATTGTCCATTATTGGTGCATCATATCATTGTTGTTTGGACTAATTTTTTTTATGATCTCTGAGAGCCCGAGAGACTGGAGAGGTTGGTGACTGAGTTGGGGCCTGAGTGCCGAGCTGTGAACTATATGTATATATATGGATCGGGTTGCACGCTGCAACGGGCCTAAGGGCTGTATGTTTATAGATCGGGTTGTACGCCGCAACGAGCTTTAGAGTTGTATATATACATGGATCGGGTTGCATGCAGCAACGAGCTTTATGGCTATTTATATGGGATCGAGCTTCACGCCGCAGTGATATAGCATTTGGGCTAAAGGAGCCCCTCCGGAGTCTGTACACCCCCAATGAGCGTATGTAATATTGAGTGTGAGTGTTGAGGGCTGAGAGCTGAGTGATGAGCTATTGTGATAGTCTAAGTGAATGTTGTCCTGAGAGGCGGTATTTGCTTTCATTGTTGTTACACATAGTTGCTATATGTCATTGTTTTGAAATTTTTGAGAGGAACTATATCCGAATTTTACTTGAACTTGGCGTGTATAAACTGATTTGACTTAAATTATTGGATTTGAAAGCATATATGCTTTTGTTGAGATCACTGAAAATGAATTATAACTGTGTAGCTCGTCACTATCTTTCAGTTCCTTATTTATTATTGTTACTTACTGAGTTGGTTGTACTCATGCTATACCCTGCACTTCGTGTGAAGATCCAGGTATTCTCGATCATAGCGGGTATTGATATTTGAGTAGTTGATCCCGGGGAGTATCGAGGTAGATGTATGGCGTTCGCAGGCCTTGACTCTCCTTCATTATCTTTATTTGTATTTCAGTTCTTATTCCTTAAACATTATAGTAGTCTATTCCTGGTATAAATGCTCATGTAGTGGGTGACACCCCGGGTTTTGGGAAGGATTTGTACTACGTTGTGGATTTATTTCTGTTTTTAAAAGTCTTTTCTTAAATAATAACTGCTTCCGTATAATTTTCAAAGCTTTTATTTGGTTAAACTGGTTGAATAGTTGGCTTGCCTAGTTCCACGATAGACGCCATCACGATGGTTGGTTTTGGATCGTGACAGTAATACTTCTTTACTGTGAACTTTTAAAGATCTTGACCACGAGCTTTTAAGAATCTTTGCAAGAACTTTTATTGATCTTCGCTACAAATTTTAAAGGTTTTCATCACGGACTTTTATGAGATTCGCCGCAAATTTTAAAGATATTTATCGCGAGCTTTTAAGGGTGTTCGCCACAAATTTTAAAGGTCTTCATCGCGAACTTTTATGGGTTTCGCCGTAAATTTTAAAGATCTTCATCGCGAACCTTTATGGGTTTCGCCGTAAATTTTAAAGGCTTTCATCGCGAACTTTGATGGGTCTTCATCTCGAACTTTTAAAGATTTTTGCCTCGAACTTTTAAAATACTGGGTAGTTCGACGAAATTGCTTACATTGTCTATAAAGAAAAAGAAAAAAAAAATAGAATAAAGAAAGCACAAGTAAAGAAGAAAGAAGAAATTACCTTGACGTCAATGCTCCCTAATCGTCAAAAGTACACTCACGGTGATTTGTAAGTGATGCGAAGTTATGTTCAGCATATGAAGAGTATGCTGCTATTTATAAGTTGTGAAAGGTGGCTACTCAAAGTTTATTTCCTTTGTGGGATGCACTGTATTTGTGGTAATTGTTAGAATCCAAAAAGAAGTAGGTATCCTAAATAATCGGCGTAGGAAGGCCACAGGCGGTGACTGGCTTCTTCCATGTTCAATACATATTGAGTGTATATTGGTTTACGGGCATGGAATCAAAGAATTGTTGTTATCCCATAATTTTCTTAGAACTACGTGTCAAGGCCATGTAAATTGCCGAAGATAGTCTTGGGCATTACATTGTTAAACTATTACTTTACATGTGTTGTAGTATCTAACTTTGCCAAAGTCAAAAGAACAAGAGAAAGCAATCATAAATTTCACGTGAATTTTCATTGAGAATCTCAAAGTTATATTTTGATTCTTCTCAAGTTGTATCATAGAACATCTTTTTGCACGAAGATCAACTGAATGTTTGCAAAAAATAATAAAATAAAATGACGACATTTGTTACATAAATACTTCAAGCCTAGTCTTCAAAAGTTTAAAAATCTCGACACATTTGTTACATAAATATTTCAAACGTAGTTTTCAAAAGTTTAAAAATCTTGACGAATTTTAAAGTAGGGGCATTCGTAGGCATTAAAAATTTATTGAATTTAAATCCGATAATTATTTGGATTATATTTTAAATTCAATATATATATATATATATTAGTCCAAATAAATATTATGGGCTAATATAATTGGAATAATTGCTTAAGTCCAACAAATATTGACTGGGCTAATCCATTTAGTTGAGCTACAAATAATGAGTCCACTTCATTAAGCCCAAGATGTCATCTTCCCAGAGACCCAGTTTGGCGCCACATGCCAAATGACGTGGTACACTAAGTCAAATGGAAGAGCCACTAGGATTGTGCCACGTGTCAAAAGGACAAGGCATGCAAAGTCAAATTAGGCCAATAAAACCGCTCCACGTGTGCAAGTGACATGTTCTGGCAAATCAAATACAGTCTTGTCACACTTCAATTTGATTGGTCTGAAAGAATTTGTTCTTATCATAACTCTTTCCTCCCACAACTATAAATAGAGGTTTTCATAGCTCAAAAAAGATACCATAAGTTATAACAAAAAGTAAGAGAGAGCTCGTGGATCAAACCCTGCAGATTTCTCTAAAAGCTACAAGCATTCAAGTGTTCTAAGGATTAAAAGATCAAGACGAAGATTCAAGAACAAGCTGCAAGCCCTTGGATTAAAAATACGTCAAGATCAAGCCTCAAGCACTTGGATTAACATAAAATAAAATTCAAGATTAAGCTCGAAGGCTCTTTTATTAACTGTTGAAAAGTAGAATCAGAGGATTCATAGAGATTGTAACACTCAAATATTTGAAATAAAATATTGTCTACGTACATATTGGAATAAGTGACTTGAGAGAAATTATCTTTGGATGTATGTTAGAGGTGTGGAAATATTCATCTAACAGATGTGGTTATTGAGTTTAATAGACTCTAGTGCGGATCTAGGGTGAAGCCACTAAAGCAATTGCTTTAGGCCCCCTAGAATTAAAGGGCCCAAAAAAATTCAAATTATGTACTATTATATATTATAAAATTATTAATAAAAGAATAGATTTTATACCTTTTGTTTGGAATGTGATAGAGGTTATTTAAATAAATAAGTCGACTTTTATAATGAATATGCAATTTAATATTTTGATGACGACTTTGATAATTAAAGAACGAAGTATTTCGTAATATATATTTTAGAGATGATTATTTTATAAAGAGTGGAGTAAGATATTTGACACTTCGGTAGACTTGAACTATTTTAAATAATGAAATTATACTGACATCTATTTAGTGGTAGAACACTGAAATTATTAGATTATGAGAATTTATAAAAATATTACCTTAACGTTAATATATGTTTCTTATAAACATATTATCTAAATAATAGAATTACTAAATATTTATATTGGTGAGAACTAGCAAGTAAATGAATGAATGATCAAAATACATATAAAATGGTCGATATACCATCGTTACAAAAAAGAAAAAGAAAAATAATATATTAAATTTATTAAATAAATTTAAGGCATTTTACTGAGGTTTGACTTTAGGTCACCAATATCGTTGATCCGCCCTGATAGACTCCAATAAGTAAGAGTCTATAGAGTTATTTAATAAATTTGAAGAACTACGCTTTTACTTGTTACTTATTAGTTAACTCAACTCTCAATGAGACTTAATTTTTTTTTATTGTTTTGTTGATGGGCCTAAACCTGGTTTACTACTGGTATCAACTTTAAAATAACAAAAGAATTAGTGCAGAAAAAGAAGAAGAAGAATACATCACACTGAAATGACAGTGAGAGGCATGTTTCAATGTTTAGCTATTTGAAAGCCTTATTATCACACTGATTATTCATATTATATTATTATATTAAAAGCACGAAAATTCTAACAAAATATTGTTCGCCTTTTTTATCCTTTAAAAATAAATTTTACATTGGACAAAATAATAATTGAAATTATTTTCCTATTATTTAGGACTTTCAAATAAGCTAAAATTTTGATTATTAAATCTTTCCTTATTTGAACTATTATTTAAAAGATCCTAATTTATAGGAGTTTGATATCAGTTAGGATTTTTTATACACTCAAACTAATTAAACCACGCTTTTAGTCAAGGACCCACAATTCAACATTATAGGTTTTTACTTGCCTTATTCGCGAACCATTTAATAAGAATAATTATTCATTGCAGGTATCTTTCTTCCGTTTAAGCCATTCTTTTCTATAATCAAGATATGGCATAATAAGATTTACTATTTGACACACTTAGCACGAGTTGCTCAAACTTTGAAATCAATAAAATTAAATTCTTACTTATTAAACTATGTAGGAAGTCTAAATATATTTTTTTGCCCGTGTATATCATACTAATAAATATAAACCTTTTAGAAATCACATAAATAAATATTGTAAGAAATATTTTTTGTGCTATAAAATAAAAACTAAAGGAAAAAAGACATTACTACAATATTGGCCTCATATATGAATTTGATATTGTGAGATAAACACATTCAAGGCCTTTTTTCCATTCTATTAAATCTTTTTTATTCATATCAAATATTTACATCAACCATTATGGTTAAGTGAAATATTAAGGTGAGAATATATATTAAATAATTATGATTTAATGATAATAATATTTATGAAAATATTCCTGATGTATTGATTGATTTTAAAGTATTATACATAGGAATTCTTTAATTGTTCAAATAAGTAAATTCAAAGTCCTAAAAACAATGAAGGACTATGTATTCATATTGAATACCTAAACTTTTTGAGATTTTTATGTTGTAGAGCCATTAATAAGCAAATATTTATATAAACAATATTACTTTTGTTTTATTTCATATGTAGCACATTCATTTACATATATAACATATTTTAAAATTGATACATTACCATCAGTCTTTATTTTTTAAAACTGACCCATGATTCTAGGGATGATGTATTAGAGATTAAAAGTCTCACATATTCCACCATATTTTCAAAATTATAGTGATTATTTCTCCACTAATCTCTCCATCACCACGAACCCAAAATCTCACTATTTTCGTTTCTTCTCTCATCAACGAAGGCAAAATCTTACCCAAAATTCTTTCATCTTCCCTTCTTATTGTAACTGCAAATTACATGGCAAAGAATAAGGTGAAACTCATTAAGATTGTTGATTCCATCGCTACAGCCTCTGAAATCGATAAGGAATAGAAGAAAAAAATAATTTACTGAATATAAAGTGTATATAGTAGCTTTCTTTGTATACTAATGTATTAATATACATGGTATAATTTTATTGAGTTATAATATTATATATATCTCGTAAAATATTTCTTTTTGAGAAATACAATGTATAATAGTGGTATTAAGGTATAACATTATATATAACTAGTATAATGATATTTCAAGAAATACTAATGTAATAATATAACTTTGATCTTTTTAATAAGAAAGTACTCCCTGGTATAATAATTATATAAAATTACATTGTTTATAATGTCTATATACCTCAAATATACATTACATTTTTCATGAAGCATATGTATTTTATTTTTTCAAAATATAAAGATGTATACTTTCGCTAGAGTTTATGTTGTATAAAAAGGTACTAGTACTCTTTTTTCTAGTAAAAAGATCCATATATGAAAAGTATAAAATCTGTTATGGAATGAATTAGTTTCCAACGAAAATAGGAAAACATATTACCATATATATATATATATATATATATATATATATACACACACACCATTGAGATGCTATGTATATATACTAGTAATGTAATGTATATTCAAATATAACATTATTATTCATCATGTATTCAATAATTATACAACACAATGTATTACAACAACAACAACCCAGTATAATCCCACTAGTGGGGTCTGGGGAGGGTAGTGTGTACGCAGACCTTACCCCTACCCTGGGGTAGAGAGGCTGTTTCCAAATGACCCTCGGCATCCTTCCCTCCAAGAACTCCCCACCTTGCTCTTGGGGTGACTCGAACTCACAACCTCTTGGTTGGAAGTGGAGGGTGCTTACCATCAGAGCAACCCACCTTGTCATATACAACACAATGTATTATTAAAGTTAATATATTATAAGTATAACAATTAGAGTTAAAAACAGTTAATGAGAGCAGGTAATGCATTAATTGAGGGAGAGAAAGTTGTTGGAATGATTATTTCGGCATTATAACGTTGTGTTAGAAATATAGTTAATTAGGTTCCATATTTGTTAATTACTTATTAGTGCTAGGAATCTATAAAAATTTCTTAAATATTGGCTAAATATATTTTTTCCCCACATTTGTTTAGGGTGGTCCAATACAAAGATTCTTGTTAATGAAGATAGACAAAAATCTCCAAGTTAAGGAAATATTATGTACATCAGAACCCTAAGATCAAGGAAGGAAGGGCTATGGATCCACATCAAATACTTCTAGGATTAATCACAACATTGTGTCTGAAGTAAATATATTATTTTCTTTAAAAAACATGTAAAAAATTATAATTCTGTTAAATAATTTATACAAGGTAAATTTTAATGATTTTTAAATCTCTAAATATTAGGAATAATTAATAAATTTAGTTAGTCTCCAAAAGTAAAAAGTTTACTTCATATATATGCGAACACAAATGCAGCGCAAAGTGAAAGGGGGGTGGGGGTGGGGGGATGGGAGGACCTTCTGTAACGACCCGACCAGTTGTTTTGAATATTAAAATCCCATTCCCCTATTTACTGCTCAATTTATGCCTTAGAATTAATTTATGACTTATCGGGTTAGTTGGTTCGAGCCCGGAAGGAATTCAGAGTGAAATGAGACACTAAGTCTTATAATTGAAAATTTTAAGATAGAAAAGTTGCTTGGGTGTGGACTTAGGTATAAACGACCTCGGATCTGAAATTTTATGATTTCAATAGCTCCGTATGGTAATTTTGGGATTTGGAGCGTGTCCGGAAAAGTTTTTGGAGGTCCATAGAGGAATTAGACTTGAAATGACGAAAGTTAAATTTTTAGGAAGTTTGACCGGGGGGTTGACTTTTTGATATCGGGGTCGAAATCCGATTCTGAAAATTTTAATAGGCTTGTTATGTCATTTATGACTTGTGTGCAAAATTTGAGGTCAATCGGACGTGATTTGATATGTTTCGGCATTGTTTGTAGAATAGAATGTTTCAAAGTTCATTAAGCTTGAATCTATGTGTGATTTGTGTTTTTAATGTTGTTCGATGTGATTTGAAGACTTGACTAAGTTCGTATGATGTTTTAGGACTTATTGGTATATTTGGTTGAGCTCTCGAAGGCCTCGGGTGAGTTTCGGATGGTTAACGGATCAAAAAGTGGACTAAAATAGCTGTTGCAATTTCCTTCTGCTGCAAATTCCATCTCCCAGAATCGAGCCTTGAATCGTACCCAGAATAGGGCCATGATCGAGCCAAAGATCGAAGGCAGGGTCGAGGGCCATGATCGAGCCCAGGATCGAAGCCACGATCGAAGGCAGGATCGAAGGCAGGATCGAAGGCCAGGGTCGAGGGCCATGATCGAGAGCCAGGATTGAGGGCCCATGATCGAAGCCAGGGTCAAGGGGCATGATCGAGGGCCAGGATCGAGGGTCAGAATCGAGGCCCAAGATCGAGGAACACGATCGAAGGCCCAGGATCGAGGGTAGAATTATAAAGCAGGGGACTTCGTCCCATTCGCTATTTTTGACAAATTGGAGCTTGAGGAGAGGCGATTTTTGATAGATTTTCAAGGAAAACTTGAGGTAAGCCCCTTGTGATCATTTCTACTCCATAATATTGAATTATCATCGAATAATCCGACTAGATTACATGTTTTTGAGGTGTAAATCGGAGATTTGAACTTAAAAATTTGGAAATAAGATTTGTAGATTTGAGGGTCGAGTTGAGGTCGGATTTTGGTAAAATTGGTATGGGTAGACTCGTGGTTGAATGGGCTTTCGGATTTTGTAACTTTTGTCAGGATCCGAGATGGGCGAATTTTAAGCTAAATTTTAGATTTTTATGGAAAATTAGTATTTATTTATGGAATTAATTTCAATAAATTTTATTGACTGAAACGAATTATTGTAACTAGATTCGAGGCATTCGGAGGCCGATTTGCGAGGCGGAAAAGGCATAGTAGAGTAAAGAATTTCACGTTTTGAGGTAAGTAACAGTTATAAATCTGATCCTGAGGGTATGAAATCCCGGATTTTTGTGTCATGTGATTATTTTGGAGGTGACGCACATGCTAGGTGACGGGCATGTGGGCGTGCACCGAAAGGATTGTGACTTGGTGCTTCCCGTGAAACTGTAAAGTTGAATAACCTGTTGTTAGCTATAAGCTCTCTTTGTGTTGAAGAAATATGACTGTAAATCATGTTAAAATTCATGCCTAGGCTATGTGATAGTACTGTTGGGACCCACAAAGGTCGCGTACTTGTTGAATTATTTGCTAATTGATGTCTTGTACTCAGTCATGATTTTACTTGTGCATCATACCTCAGTCTTTCTTGATATTTGTTGATTTACTATGTTATCTTTGTTTGGGCTGATCTTTGTGATTCCGAGAGCTCGAGAGACTAGAGAGGTTGGGGACTGAGTAAGGCCAAGGGCCTATCGGTGAGGTAAGGATATATGGCACGTGAGTTGTCCGTGCAGGACATTATAGCATGTGAGTTATCCGTGCAGCACGTGAGTTATCTGTGCGGATTATGGCGCTTGGGGTGTAGGAGCCCTTCCGGAGTCTGTACACCCCCAGTGAGCGCGGGTATCCATTGAGTGTGAGTGCTGAGGGTTGAGAGCCGAGTGGTTGAGCTGTTGTGACGAGTTGAATGACTGTTGCCCTGAGAGGCTGTACTTGCTTTTCATTTGTTGTTGCACTTAGTTGTTATCTGTCATTATTGTGAAATACTCTGAAAGATTTTATATCCGGATTACACGAACTTGAACTGTATAAAACTGATTTGACTTACACTGTTGGATTTGAAAGCATGTCTATTCTTTCCTGGAATTACTGAAAGTGAACTATAACTGTGTAGCTCGTCACTATCTTCAGTTCCTTAGTTATTATTGTTACTTGCTGAGTTGATTGTACTCATACTACACCCTGCACTTCGAGTGCAGATCCAAGTGCTTCTGGGCATAGCGGGTGTTGATTCTCTCGTACAATTGATCTTTCGGAGATTTAGAGGTAGCTGCCGTATTTCGCAGACCTTGTCTCTCCTTCCCTATCTCCTTGTTTACCATATTTTGGTCTTAGACTATTATAGACCGTATTTTTCAGACTTGTATTTATATTAGATGCTCATGTACTCAGTGACACCAGGTTTTGGGCAGTGTTCGTATGAGTATTTGTGGGATTTTGTATTGTATTTAAATATCATATTTTCAAACTTAAAAGAAAGTGTGGTTTATTGATATTATCGGCTTGCCTAGTGTCGAGATATGCGCTATCACGACAAGTTAGAATTTTGGGTCATGACAAGTTGGTATCAAAGCCTAGGTTACATAGGTCTCACGAGTCATGAGCAGATTTAGTAAAGTCTTGCGGTTCGGTACAGAAATGTCTGTACTTATCTTCGAGAGGCTGCAGAACCCTTAGGAAAATTTTACTTTCTTGTATTCTATCGTGCGAATTTGTTGATTCCGAAAACTTAATTTCTGTTATTGTATTCTCTCACAGATGGTGAGGACACGTACTACCGGATCGGACGGTCAGCCACTAGTGCCACCAGTTAGGGTCGCGAGAGGCTGGGGCCGTGGTAGAGGCCGGGGACGAGGTAGAGGTCGAGGTGTAGCTCGTATCACAGTTGGACCCGCACCTGTAGTACCACCAGTCAGTGTTTTAAAAGGCGTGGGCGTAAGGCGAGGTATTTTACATATGCCTCAGCGGGGGGTAAGCCCCATAGGTATTTAATTTTTAATATTTTATAAAATAATATAATAATAATTAATATTTATAAACAGGTAAAATTGCATAAATATTGAAGAAAACTATATATGTGTGTGCTCCATCACCACAAAAAACTAATCAAAACAATCTATTATACGTTACTTACAAGCACAAGTAATTTGCGTCTAAAAGAATAAAGTTTTATATATGAAGGAACAAAAAGGATGATTAACCTGCAATTTGAACTTTGAATTTGCTGCTATGAAGAAAAATATAGTTCTCTTTGTATTTGTAAAAAAAATTAAATATTCGTTGCTTTTGGGAGATATTAGCAGACTAGCGGACAAGATAAAAATTTGGGAAAAATCATGAATTAGGGCTTAAATCAATAAACAAAGTCTTTACTTTTAAATTTAATACTTTTAAGTTCCTTTTAAAACCTTTTGAGTAATGACCAAATTCACTTTTGAGAATTTGGGTATTATATAAAGGACTAATTCAACAAATTTTGTTTTAATTTGAAAAAGTCTCAGGGGCTTACTCCTTACTAAAAAAACGCGCCCCGAACGCCCGAGTGTACGCCCCGAACGCCCGGCCGTACGCCCCAAATTGCGGGGCGTACGCCTCTTGAGACTTTCGCCCCACACCATCGCCCCGAGGCGTTTTTGGTATGCCTCGCCCCGGGGCTTGCCCCAGAAATGCCTTTTAAAACAGAGCCACCAGTTGCTCCAGGTCAGGAGCAGATTCCAGATATAGCTAAGCCGACAGGACCAGCTCAGGCACCAGCTGTGCCTATTGAGATTCCAGGCCTTCAAGAGACTTTGTCCCAAATATTGACAGTTTGCACTGGTCTTGCGCAGGTGGTTTCGGCTCAGGCAGCACCTGCCACTTTTCAGGCCGGGGGAGGTACTCATACCCCTGTTGCCCGTACTCCAGACCAGGTAGTAGAGGGACTTCATATACCGAGGGATCCACTAGCCTAGGCGGTTGTAGATGCTCAGGCCCCGGTAGTTCCTGTTATGGTAGATGATGAGCAGAGGAGACTTGAGATATTTGAGAGGATTCGACCTCTACCATTTAGCGGTGCTAAGTCGGAGGATGCTTAGGGTTGTCTGGATAAGTGTCAATGGATGCTTTGGACATTAAGTATTCTAGAGACCAGTTTGGTCTCGTTCACTATTTTTTAGTTTTCTAGGGCTGCCTTCAGATGGTGGGAGGATTATGAGAGGTGTAGGCCGGTCGATGCAGCACCCCTTACCTGGCAGCAGTTCTCCGGTCTATTCCTTGAGAAGTTCGTGCCTCAGTCCCGCAGAGAGGAGCTGCACAGGTAGTCCGAGCAGCTTCGTCAGGGTGATATGTCCGTGACACAGTATGAGATGAGATTTTTAGAATTGGCCTATCATGCTATCTGGTTGATTCCCACAGACATGGAAAGGATCAGAAGGTTCATAGATGGCCTCACTTTTCAGCTGCGATTACTCATGACTAGAAAGAGAGTGTCTGGTGCTACTTTCGACGAGGTGGTTGACATTGCTCGTCAAATTGAGATAGTTCATAGTCAGGAACGAGTTGAGAGGGAGGCTAAGAGGCCTCGTGGTTCAGGTGATTTCATTGGTGTTCCTTCAGGGGGTCAGTTTTACCATAGTAGGGGTCGTTTTAACAGACATGCTCATATGGGTCGTTCCTCTCATCGTGGTGCACCAGCTAGCCACGGTTCTTACAGTGCTCACTCAGGCCAGTCTTTAGTCAGTGCACTACTAGTGCAGAGTTCTCATCATGCCTCATCCGCTCAGGCTTCTACAGGTAATTCTTCGGGTTATCAAGAGCAATAGTTCCGTCAGAGGAGGGGTTGTTTTGAGTGCGGAGAATTGGGTTATTTCAAGAGAGATTGTCCTATGTTGTTGAGTGGGGCTCCACAACAGAGTTCACGACCAACGGCACCAGCACCAGCAGTTACACTACCGCCCAGCCAGCTCAGGGTAGGGGTCAGGCAACTAGGGGTCGCCCAATAGGGGGAGGCCGGTCAGGTGGCGGTCAGGCCCGATTCTATACTTTTCCTGCTAGGCCAGATGTTGTTGCTTCAGATGCAGTGATCACAGGTATTGTTTTAGTGTGCCACAAGGAGGCTTCTATATTATTTGACCCTGGTTCCACTTATTCATATGTATCATCGTATTTTTCTCATTATCTGAATATACCCTGTGAGTACTTAGTTTCACCTATTTGTGTATCTACACCGGTGGGCGATATTATTACTGTGGACCGTGTGTATCGGTCGTGTGTGGTAACTATTGGGAAACTGGAGACTAGAGTTGATCTCTTATTACTCGGTATAGTTGATTTCGATGTAATCCTGGGTATGGATTGGTTCTCTCCATGTCATGCTATTCTGGACTNTGTTGCCTCAGACGCAGTGATCACATGTATTGTTTCAGTGTGCCACAAGGAGGCTTCTATATTATTTGACCCTGGTTCCACTTATTCATATGTATCATCGTATTTTTCTCATTATCTGAATATACCCTGTGAGTACTTAGTTTCACCTATTTGTGTATCTACACCGGTGGGCGATATTATTACTGTGGACCGTGTGTATCGGTCGTGTGTGGTAACTATTGGGAAACTGGAGACTAGAGTTGATCTCTTATTACTCGGTATAGTTGATTTCGATGTAATCCTGGGTATGGATTGGTTCTCTCCATGTCATGCTATTCTGGACTGTCACGCAAAAATCGTAACATTGACGATGCCGAGGTTGCCAAAGGCTGAATGGAGAGGTTCTCTAGATTTTGTTCCTAGCAGGGTAATTTCTTATTTGAAGGCCTAACGTATGGTTGGAAAGGGATGTTTATCATATTTGGCCTTTATGAGATATGTTGATGTTGATACTCCTATTATTTATTCAATACCGGTCGTGCGAGACTTTCCGGATGTATTTCCTGCAGACCTGTCGGGTATGCCACCCGACAGGGATATTGATTTTGGTATTAACTTGGTGCAGGGCACTCAGCCCATTTCTATTCCTCCGTATCGTATGGCACCAGCTGAGTTAAAAGAATTGAAAGAGCAACTTCAGGAACTCCCAGAAAAGGGGTTTATTTGGCCTAGTGTGTCACCTTGGGTGCACCGGTTCTGTTTGTGAAGAAGAAAGATAGTACTATACGGATGTTCATTGATTATAGGCAGTTGAACAAAGTTACAATCAAGAATAAATATCATTTGCTGCGTATTGATGACTTATTTGACCAGCTTCAGGGAGTGAGGGTGTTCTCCAAATTGATTTGAGATTGAGGTATCACCAGTTGAAAATTCAGGATTCGAATATTCTAAAGACGATATTCAGAACTCGTTATGGCCACTACGAATTTCTTGTGATGTCTTTTGGGCTAACCAATGCCCCAGTAGCATTTATGCATTTGATGAATAGTATATTCCAGCCATATCTTGATTTATTTGTCGTAATATTTATTGATAATATTCTGGTGTACTCACGTAGCCAGGAAGAGCATGCACAACACTTGAGTATTGTATTACAGAGGCTGAGAGATGAGAGACTTTATGCCAAATTCTCTAAGTGTTTGTTCTGGTTTAGTTCAGTGGCATTCTTGGGACATATAGTGTCCAGGGAAGGAATTAAGGTAGATCCGAAAAAAATAGAGGCAGTTCAGAATTGGCCCAGGCCATCTTTAGTTACTGAGATTCGGAGTTTTCTCGGCTTGGCCGGTTATTATCGTCACTTCGTATCGCCTATGACTAAATTGACCCAGAAAAGTGCTCCGTTCAGGTGGTCGGATGAGTGTGAAGAGAGCTTTCAGAAGCTCAAAATAGTTTTGACTATAGCTCCAGTATTGGTGTTGCCTACAGGTTCAGAGTCTTATACTGTACATTGTGACACATCGCGTATTGGTCTCGGCGCAGTACTGACGCAAGACGGTAGGGTGATTGCCTATGCGTCCAGACAGTTAAAGGTTCATGAGAAGAATTATCCAGTCCATGATCTTGAGTTAGCAGCTATTGTTCATGCCTTGAAACATTGGCGGCATTACTTGTACGGTGTCCAGTTTGAGGTATATACCGATTATCGGAGTCTACACCAATTGTTTAAACAGAAGGATCTTAATTTGCGGCAGTGAAGGTGGTTAGAGTTTCTTAAGGATTATGATATCACCATTCTCTATCATCCCGGAAAGGTTAATGTAGTGGACGATGCCTTGAGTAGTAAGGCAGAGAGTTTGGGCAGCTTAGCATACTTACTGGTAGCAGAGAGGCCTTTAGCATTGGATGTTCAGGCCTTGGCCAACCAGTTTGTTAGATTGGATTTTTTCGAGCCGAATCGAGTTTTGGATTGTGTGGTTTCTTGGTCTTCTTTATATGATCGCATCAGAGAGCGCTAGTATGATGATCCACATCTGCTTGTCCTTAAGGACATGGTTTAGCACGGCGATGCCAAGGAAGTCACTATTGGAGATGACGGTGTATTACGGATGTAGGGTAAGCTATGTGTGCCTAATGTAGATGGTTTGCGTGAGCTGATTCTCCAGGAAACTCACAGTTCGCAGTACTCTATTCATCCAGGAGCCGCGAAGATGTATCAGGATTTGAGGCAGCACTATTGGTGGAGGCGAATGAAGAAAGCTATTGTTGGATTTGTAGCTCGGTGTTTAAATTGTCAGCAGGTAAAGTACGAGCATCAGAGACCTGGCGGATTACTACAGAGACCTGAAATTCTAGAGTGGAAGTGGGAACGTATTACCATGGACTTCGTAGTTGGGCTCCCACAGACTTTGAGAAAGTTTGATGTTGTTTGGGTGATAGTAGATCGGTTGACCAAATCTGCGCATTTTATTTTAGTTGGTACTAATTATTCTTCGGAGCGGTTGGCTGGGATTTATATTCGCGAGATTGTTCACCTACATGGTGTGCCAGTGTCCATCATTTCAGATCGGGGCACGTAGTTTACATCACAATTTTGGAGAGCAGTGAAGCGAGAATTGGGCACACAGGCTCAATTGAGTACAACATTTCACCCTCAGGCGGATGGACAGTCCGAGCGCACTATTCAGATATTGGAGGATATGCTACACGCTTGTGTCATTGATTTTGGGGGTTCTTGGGATCAATTTCTGCCATTTGCGGAGTTTGCTTACAATAATAGCTACCAGTCAAGCATTCAGATGGCTCCGTATAACGCTTTATATGGGAGACGATGTCGGTCGCTGGTTTGAGCCGGGTAAGGTTAGAATATTGGGTACTGACTTGGTTCAGGATGCTTTAGAGAAGGTCAAAGTGATTCAGGAACGGCTTTGCACGGCGCAGTCTAGACAGAAGAATTATGCCGACAGGAAGGTCCGTGATGTTACTTACATGGTTGGGGAGAAGGTTCTGCTCAAGATTTCACCCATGAAGGGTGTGTTGAGGTTCGGGAAGAAGAGCAAGTTGAACCCTCGATATATTGGGCCTTTTGAGATACTTAAGAAAATTGGAGAGGTGGCTTATGAACTTGCCTTGCCACCTAGTATATCAGGTGTTCATCGAGTGTTCCATGTATCCATGCTCCGAAAGTATGTCGGGGATCCGTCTCACATTCTGGATTTCAGTACAGTACAACTGGACGGTAATTTGACTTATGATGTGGAGCCGGTGGCTATTTTAGACCAGCAGGTTCGAAAGCTGAGGTCAAAGAACATAACATTAGTGAAGGTGCAGTGGAGAGGCCATCCAGTCGGAGAAGCTACTTGGGAGATTGAGCAGGAGATGCGGAGCAACTATCCACACTTATTTGAGACTCTAGGTATTATTCTAAACCCGTTCGAGGACGAACGTTTATTTAAGAAGGGGAGAATGTAACGACCCGACCGGTCGTTTTGAATAGTATAATCCCGTTCCCCCATTTACTGCTTAATTTATGACTTACAATTAATTTATGACTTATCGGATTAGTTGGTTCGGGTCCAGAAAGAATTCGGAGTGAAATGAGACACTTAGTCTCATAATTAAAAATTTTAAGATAGAAAAGTTGCCCGGATGTGGACTTAGATGTAAATGACCTCAGATCTAAAATTTTATGATTCCAATAGCTCCGTATGATAATTTTGGGCTTAAGAACGTGTCCAGAAAACTTTTTGGAGGTCCGTAGAGAAATTAGGCTTGAAATGCCGAAAGTTAAATTTTTGGGAAGTTTGACCGGGGGTCGACTTTTTGATATCGAGGTCAAAATTCGATTCTGAAAATTTTAATAGGTCTGTTATGTCATTTATGACTTGTGTGCAAAATTTGAGGTCAATCGGACATGATTTGATAAGTTTCGGCGTTGTTTGTATAAATGGAAAGTTTTAAAGTTCATTAGGCTTGAATCTATATGTGATTCATGTTTTTATTGTTGTTGGATATGATTTGAAGACTCGACTAAGTTCATATGATATTTTAGGACTTGTTGGTATATTTGGTTGAGGTCCCGACGGCCTCGAGTGAGTTTCAGATGGTTTACGGATCAAAAAGTGGACTAAAATAGCTGCTGCAATTTCCTTCTGCTGCAAATTCCATCTCCCAGAATCGAGCCCTGAATCGTGCCCAGAATAGGGCCATGATCAAGCCCAGGATCGAAGCCATGATCGAAGGCAAGGTCGAGGGCCATGATCGAGCCTAGGATCGAAGCCACGATCGAAGGCAGGATCGAAGGCCAGGGTCGAGGGCCATAATCGAGGGCCCAGGATCGAAGCCAGGATTGAAGGCCAGGGTCGAGGGCCATGATCGAGGGCCAGGGTCGAGGTTCAGAATCGTGCCCAAGATCGAGGCCCAGGATCGAGGAACACAATCGAAGGCTGTCTGGGCAGAATTATAAAGCAGGGGACTTCGTCCCATCACTCGTTTTTGACAAATTGGAGCTTGTGGAGAGGCGATTTTTGATAGATTTTCAAGGAAAACTTGAGGTAAGTCCCTTGTGATCATTTCTACTCCATAATATTGAATTATCATCGAATAATCCGATTAGATTACATATTTTTGAGGTGTAAATCGGAGATTTGAACTTAGAAATTTGGAAATAAGACTTGTAGATTTGAGGGTCGAGTTGAGGCCGGATTTTGGTAAAATTGGTATGGGTAAACTCATGGTTGAATGGGCTTTCGGATTTTGTAACTTTTGTCGGGTTCCGAGATGTGCGATTTTTTGAGCTAAATTTTGGATTTTTATGGAAAATTAGTATTTTCTTATGGAATTAATTCCAATAAATTTAATTAACTGAAATGAATTATTTGTGACTAGATTCGAGGTATTCGGATGCCGATTTGTGAGCCAAAGGCGTAACGGAGTAAAGAATTTCATGTTTTGAGGTAAGTAACGGTTATACATCTAGTCTGAGAGTATGAAATCCCGGATTTTTATGTAGTCTGACAGTTATACATCTAGTCGGGAAGCATCGGAACTCCTCGGATTCAGACCTCTAGTGAATGCTTCGGTTGCCCATGTTGATACCCAATTTTGCCCTCATATTTTCCAAAATATATATACATGCCTTCAAAATAGCATTTTACGCATCATTATTTAGTTTACAAATCTATATAAGCATTTTCTATAATTTTTCATATTTTTAGAGCTCTTAAATTAATTTTCTTGCATTTAAATTATATAAATATCTAGTAATTATCCCTTTAAATTATTTTGTGATGACTTAGTTACCTAAAATTAATATTTTCCACCTATAATATATGTTTCAAGTATTTTATTTCATTCCATATAATTATATTAGCACTTTAAGCTATTTGTCTAATTTTGCAATAATGACCTATATTCATACACAATTACTCTTTATTTTATATTAGTTGTGTCAAAATAGCATATTTATATTTTTTTATAATACTAAGTTATTATTATAAGCATTTTAGTGCATAAATAATAATTTTTATTTATTTATTAAGCATTTTGTATAAATTATTTTGATAAAATTTTGGGTATTTAAATAATAGCCCATTCTAACCAATTTTGGACCACATTAGTGGCCCAAAACTACCCAAACCTTAGCCCAGTCCATCCCAGCCCAAAGCCAAACGACCCTTAGTCCCAAACCCGATCGGTACCCGTCTCAAATAACCCGTCCAGTTTCCCTTGTGATCCCGATCGTTGATCTCAAATGATCAACGACCCATAATTAACCTACCCGTTTTATATTATCCCTCATCCTAAACCCTAAAGACCCATTTTCGCCCGTCCGCCGGCCCCAAATCCTCTCGAACCTTCTCCTCTCTCCACAGAAACCCTAGTCGCCCCCTCAAATCTCTCCAAATCCGTCTCAACCATGGATTCTCTCCATGATTTCCTTACCTTTTGTGTGTTATCTTGTTATTTTCTACCAAACTATGGTATCACCTAATACTTTCCTAAACATGGCAAATATTATCTCTCAGCATTCGGCCATTCAACTTCAATCGCTTGAATCTGGACAGTATTTAGTCCATATACATCATGACCATGACTATATGGGTCCGATTAGCCAAGATTTTCGGCCATTCTTTGATTTATGTCAATTGGGGTTTACCTATATTTTTTTCTAATTCGATTTTTATTGATTCTGCATGTTAATACTTCCTTATTTATGTTTGATTTTACAGTTTTCCTTGTCTACTGGTTCGATTTCTGTCACTATATAAACCCCTCCCCATTCCCCTTTGAAGCAGAGACTCGAATCGATATACTTTCACTAAAAATTGGAGCTTTGTTCTGTGATTCCCTCATTCTCTTGTTCTGTACTTCATTTTGGCCGGCCGAAAGCCAAGGCCACTGAGATTATGTTATTCAAACTTTCTCTTGGTGCAAGCATTGACCGGAGTTCTTCTGAAGCTCTTGGGAACTTTGACGCATTGAGATTCTGGGTTTTGTGGAATTTTTGTTCTTTGTTGTTGTCCGTTTAACTGGTAAGTCGCTTGATCTTTTGCAATTTCATTTTTTATGTGTCTCTGATTTGCATATACTCTCACTTCTGAAATCTATGGCTTAATGTATTTCTGGGCTACTTTTATGCACAACTCTGTTAGCTTTACACTCGTTTTAAATCTCTCTAGCATTTAACTCCTCCTAATGTTGCTAGTTCTGAGATTGTCTATGTCTAACTTGGATAATCTGAACCCTCCTAAGCTCGTTTAGCTAGTGCATTGGTGTCTGATTGTTCATGAATATGCTTACCTGCTTCATCCTGAATCTCTGTAATGAATGCCTCACATCTTTAATAACCTGTGTTAAGACCTTCACTGTTAATTATGACTTGTTTCTCTACTATTATGTCACTCAGCATGCTCACTTGATCTCATACCCCTTTAATGATGGCTTTCAATTATAGAAGAATTATCTCAACTTGTTTTTCCTACCATGTTTGAACTGTTTTGATATTAAAATGAATCCATGGCATAACTTAGACCTTCCCTAATTAATTAGTCTACTGGTCAATACTTGAATGCCTACGTTTGCCATTTGACATGAGTTTATTTTCACTATGTTTTGAATCTCTGGAATGATTATCTTGCATATGTAATGTGTTCTAATCTGTGTTAAGATTTTTCTATCAACTATGACCTTGCTTCCTTGCTAATATGTCCCCCAGCATGTCTTCGGCTCACTTAATTCCTTGTTCCTTCAGTAATTACTTGACTTGTCAGAATGTGTGTTCCCCTATCATGTCTAAATGTTGTCTTGTTCCCTGATGAGAGTTAACATGTCTGTTTCATAACATCAAAACCTATACTTAGTACAGTCTGGACCTTCTTTACGTAAATAGTCTATTGTGTCGGTGCTAGAATACCTACATGTGCTATTTAACATGAGCTTACTCTTCACTCTGTACTGAATTTCTATGATGCTTGTCTTGTATACATAATGTGTTTTAATGTTATAAGACCTTTTCCCTCAGCTGTGATCTTGCTTCCCTGCTAATATACCCCCAGTATGTCTTAATCCCCTATTCTTTCAGTGATTGCTTGGACTGTCATAATGTGTGCTCCCTATCATGTTTCAATGCAATCTTGCCTCCTGATGAGAATTAACATGTTTGTCTTATGATACTAAGATGCATGCTTAGCTTAATCTGAACCTCTTAGGCCCCAATTTGTTTAATGTCATGAATGATAATGTATATCTTGCAAACCTTTTTCTTCCCCAATTTCTTTCAATATGAGACTATCTATGTGGTGCTTTGCTGTCTTGCTGAACCTGCTGGACTGCTTGATTAGTTGCTCTGTATGCTTAACTTGGTGTAGTACCTAATTTATGTCCCTCTATCACTATCCACTCTCCTTATTGCTACTCATGCTATTCTGAATTCTCATTCTTAGCCGGCTGAAAGCCAAGGCTATCTAGGTTCTATTGTCGACCTCCCTAGTGTGAGCACTACCCGGGGTCCAATTGAGACCCTTGTGAATTCTGACACACTAGGGCTTAGTCCTAGTCATTCTCTCAACCTCCAAAACTATCCCTAATACTCTATTTCCCTGTCATATACCGCATGTCGCTATTGGTTGTTCCAAGTGGTGCAACACTTAGTGCTGTGGCTCATTTGAATGGGTATGGGCTATTCTATGGACCCATGATCGTGTATTGAACGTGGATCTTTGTCGAAGGCCCAGTAAGGCTGGGTATTTAGTTATTTTATTTGGGCCTACTGTGGGCCTGTTCCCTATAATGTAATATTTTTACTCATTGTTAGGTCTGTAATAATATTTGTATAAACAATTGGGGTTGTTAGTAAAAGGGAATGGGGGTAGATCTTAATATTTACATGTGATGGGTAGATGACATGCCTATAGGACTTAATAATGTGTCCGCTATATGTGTTGTTCAATTACATGAGCATTGTAGAGATCATGACATTAGGAGAAGCACACACGCACTGCCTGTTTACTATTAATCATGAGTTCAAATGCTATGTCTATTGCTACGTGTTTATAGACAGCATGCTTATAGGGAGTAAGCACCCCTTCAACTTGCATGATTACTTTCGAATATACTAGAAACCTGCCTATAGGAGCAAATGAATTTTCCTTCAATTCGCTTCAGTTATTCACTAGAAATTACACCTATAGGACTTTTGATCACTTCATTTGCTATTGTACCACATTAATCACTAGAAATCTAGTTCATAGGACTAAGTATAAATAAAACAAGCTCTAAAGTACTATGCGTTAGAGATCCTGCCTATAGGAAATAATTGCTCGCTATAATTGGTTAATGTTAGACCATTCAAACATAGCTTCATGCCCCTCGTATGAATAATTTTGGGACTCTTTCCCTAGCAGATTCTGTTGTACCCAACTGCGTAAATCACTTAGGCATCGCACATACAGGATTGGTAACTTAAAACTCCCAACAATTAGTTTATGATACCCCCATGATTCTGTCTATAAGCTATATCCTGCATCTGAAATCACTTGCATACTTTGATCGCCTAGAAAGCATGTCTATAGGATTCTGCAGATTCTTGATCGATATATGTGTTTGCTTGCATTTATTGCTTAAGTGTAGAGGCAAACTTGAGCCTTGATTGCCTATATGTGAAGTCCAATGTATTTTGTATGTTGCCTAGTTTTGACATTTCTGAGCAGCCTAAGTGAGGTCTAGAACCATCCAAAGTAAAGGTCCAATACCTCCTGGACCATAGGTACGGGACAGGTAGTGCATGCATAGGGTACGACCTATAATTGAATTAGAACGCTTTTAGGTAACAACTTTAACATAGTAATCGGGTAGCGGGAGATGATAGTCTGTACCCACTGAATAATATGAGTAACACCCTATCTTGAGGGAGTTACGAAGTATTATTTATGTTGCACGGGGTGATCCTTTAGGCTAAAAAACTTAGGACCCCTCCCCTTTCTCTTTGTATGTCGTTATTAGATCTAAATAGTTGTATCCCTATATTCGCACTAAGATCTGTGTCAATCATGTTGTAATAAAGTTCTGTGATTTCTGAACTCCTTTATTTATTTGATCACCTAGCTTAATAATAATCCACATTATCTTAAGTTCAGTTGAGACCTACAATTGTGGACCTCGAGGAGTGCCTAACACCTTCTCTTTGAGGTAACTTGAGCCCTTACCCGATCTTTGGTGACGTTGACTAGTCAAACAGAGTCATTTTCATAACAGGTGCCCTAACGCACCTTAAACCGTTAGGTGGCAACTCTCTTCTTTTAATACCTCCTAAAAAAAGAGTGGTCACATGTCGAAGCCCGATTTTGCGAGAAAAAGGGGGCGCGACGGCATGGCGACTCTGCTAGGGATACTTAGGTTCTTATCATAATGAACATGGCTTATGTGGATTAGTTTTCTTTTGTTATAAAACGAACATTCCTTTTCCATCTTTATTTGCTAAATTTTGCTATTACATGCACATTCCTTTCCCGTTCGCCTTTACTTGTTTAAACTCGTTATAACATGCACGTCCCTTCCCTTCTCCACCTTTATTTTCTTAAATTTGTTACGACATGCACGCCCCTTTCCCTATTTGCCCGTATTTGCTCTAACTGCTCTTCATTTGTTTAAAAACTACTATATTGTTTGCTTTATTACATTCTCGCATATATTCCACGGACTAACTTCTTCCTTTGTCTCTCTTTTATGTTTTACCTTAATACTGTATTTACCGATTTTTACATATTTATCATGCAAATACTTGGCAATGTGTTATTATCTTTACACAAAGCATGCTCCACATCATATTCCACTCGTGCCCAACTAATACCATAGCAGCACTTGATGAGTGTCCGCGCTTTTCCAGAAATTACCCTTTTAATTTGGAAAGGCTTATTTGTAGTAAAACTAGTCGATCAGCGGTTCAGTCGACGGTTCCGTGCCTTTCCCTCTCAAGTTGTCCACTTGAGGGTACCGGTCTAGACCCTTCTAGAAACCTCACTCCAATATCAACTGTACATGCATCATGTCAAACCTAGTATGGATTAGAACGTTGTCCACATGATAATCCACTAAGATAAGCCTTGTCCAACGCCCGACGGGATTTCCATAATCTCAATGGACATCACGTTATGTGCATTACTTGGCGAAAACATGCCGATATGTTGATCATTAATGTGTAAATAGTCAGGCCCGGAAGGGGAAAGGGCTAACTCTATTTGTTTTGCAGAAAATGAGGCACGAAGTTCCCAGGTTCGGTATGGTTCAAAACATCCCACCTTTGCTGCTTGATTGGTGGAAGAACCTCTCACCTAGTGACCAGAATTATGTGAAAAGGGTCTTAGGAAATTTACCTTCCTTATTGGACATTCGGCCAAATAACGCATTGATTGAGGCTGCCATTATGTTTTGGGATGAGAAAAGAGCTGTCTTTCACTTTGGTAATGTAGAGATGACCCCTCTCTTAGAGAAAATAGGAGGCTTCGCTATGCTGCCATGGGATAGTCCGAATTTATTAGTACCAGAAAATCGCACTCCCTGCGGTTTTTTGAAAATGATGGGTTTCAAGAAAAATGATGAATTACTCTGTCTGAAGGAGTCATACATACCGTTTGAATTCCTTTATGAACATTATGGGCATAGAAAGTCATATCGCCTTCACAGTGATGAACTTGCCATTACTTCTTTGGGTTGGACATACCGGCGAGTTTTTGTGTTCATTGTCTGTTTCTTGGGGTTGCTAATATTTTCGATAAAATGGGGGAGGATCCACACTCATTTAGCCATGGTCGCTAGGACTCTAATGGAAGGAATTGAAAGACAAACTTACACTATCATCCCCATGATCTTGGCCAAAATGTACCGAGCTCTAGATCGATGTAAGCAGAGGTATGGGCATTTCGAGGGCTGTAATATGTTGCTACAGGTTTGGTTATTAGAATATTTCCAGAGAGGTAGATATCATCAGGAACTTCTGCGACGACCATTGAATGACTACATAGCCTACCATCATCCAAAAAGAATGACATTTATCCCAGATAGGTTCGCGCAACCCAGAAATGCTGTGAGCTGGGTGCGTTTCTTCAGCAATTTGACTGACGAAAGGGTACAATGGATGTTTGAATGGTTCCCTAGCAGTGAGTTCATCATCAGGTCAAGAGAAACCACTCATTTAGTACTGATCGGGTTAAGAGGAATCTATCTTTATGCTCTTATAAGAGTAATGAGGCAAGCGAGAAGAAAATAGGTTATACCTCGGGTTTCCAACATGGTCCAGTATAAAGAGAACTTTAAAGGGAACATCATTCCATTCAAGTTCGAGGCGCAGCATATGTGGAATCAAAAGGTCGTTGTAGAGAATGACACTATCGATCCAGACAGGTACTATGCCGGCCATGTATACTTCTACCCATCATGGTTGGTAGATGATGTAGTGGGAGATGTCAATTCAGGGCTAATCTGAAAAATAGGGTTATAGATGACGCTGCTAAAGCACAAGTCAAGTATAGGATGTTGCACAAGAGGGTTTTCGAGTCTGAAGCTAGAAATTTGGAACAACACAAAGTGGATATGGAAGCTATCAGCGAATGGAAAGAAATTGCTACTAAATTAACAGAAAGATAGGAATATTTGGAGCACGGGTTAATGGAACTCGAGGGGAAGATGAGGAAGAGGCTCTTGGATTGTTAGAATACGGAAGGTAATGAGGGAGGGCACCTAGCAAGATCCTACCTACTATTGGACATGCGCGACCTGGGGAACTTGATTGATGGATCCAAGAAGGCCAAGCATGAAGAAGGTCCCTCTGGGGCCAAATAGATTAGGAAATGATGTTCTTTACTACTTTTTAGCCTAGTTTTAGATTTCGATTGTAATAAGGCAAATGCCATTAGTAATTTTCTTATTATTGTCGTTTTAGTATGGATCTGATTCATTTTCGCATTAATGAAATGACACAATTATTGGCATCAATTTTCTCCAAATCTATGTGTCGTTTAGGCCTACCTCAGGCACAACTAGGTCCCAAAAATTAGGACGCGAATTTATTTACTGATTCTGCAACACATATTCAATATCGCAAACATCCTTTCAATATCCCTTACCGACATGGTTACCATTTTTTTGTTTTTTTTCCTTTTGTTTATTCCAATTCCCCAAATGTTGGTTCGTGCATACTGACATCATCCGCATATCACACTAGATCTAGAAGTCCTCCACCTCTTCTTCCACTAAGTGATCCTAAAGGCAGAAGAAAAGGGAAAGAAAAAATGGACGATTTAAGTGGTATCAGAAAGGACAATGCAGAGAATGTTGAAACCTCGGACGGTCGGAATACTCTAGCACAGAATGAATTGGTCCTACGTCTGGAACAGAAAATATTGGAGCTACAAGGGGAACTTGAGCAGGTACGGAACTTGGAAAACCTTTTCCTCACCCTAAACGTCCCCGACCTTAATCAATAAAACACAAACTCCCAAAATCCGGTACCTCCCCAAAACACACACAATCCGCAAAATCCTCCGGCACCACATCAATACGCCACACCTTCTCAGAACCAAAACCCTCCACCGATACCTACTCCTCAATAACACCATCACCACCCAACTCAATACCTACAAACAACCACATACCACACCCCTCAAAATGCACCACATCCTACTCCCGACCCCCAAAACTCAACCAATGACCACCATTATGCCCAGATTCCCGGAATCCACCAAAGCAATCCCATATATGTGGAAACCTTACCCCACACCCAACAACAGACCCTATACATACCCGAATCCGCCGAGAAAGACCTGCTTATCAAGAACATGGCAAAAGAACTCAAGAAACTTACTGGCAGATTTCAAAGTGTCGAAGGGGGAAAATACATTGAGGTTTTGAACTATGAAGATTTGTGTATTCAACCAGATGTAGAACTGCCAGAAGGTTACAAACCTCCTAAGTTCGAATTGTTCGACGGGACTGGTGATCCGAAGGTACATTTGAGAACGTATTGTGACAAGCTTGTAGGGGTTGGCAAGGATGAAAGAATCCGCATGAAGCTGGTCATGAGAAGCCTCACTGGAGACGCCCTGTCTTGGTACATCAGTCAGAACCCAAAGAAATGGGTTAATTGGGTGAGCATGGCATCAGATTTCATGGATCGGTTCAGGTTTAATACAGAAAATGCACTTCACATTTTCTACATTCAGAATCTCAAGAAGAAGCCAACGGAAACTTTCCGCGAGTATGCTACCCGGTGGAGGTCTGAAGCTGCAAAGGCCATCACTCGAAGAAGAACAAATGAATAAGTTCTTCGTCAGAGCTCAGGATCCGCAATACTAAAAAAGACTGATGGTTATTGAAAACCATAAATTTTCTAACATGATCAAATTGGGAGAAAAAATAGAAGAAGGGATCAAAAGCGGAATAGTGACAAATTTTGAAGCACTCCAAGCCACAAATAAAGCCTTACAGTCAGGAGGTATCTCCAAGAAGAAAGAAGTAGTTGCGGTGATGGTAGCCCAAGGTCTAAAGTCTCCTCTTATATACCAACACCTTCACCCACATATCAGCCTTCACCTCCCAAATACCAACAACCTACCGCCACTTACCATACTTATAATACCCAACCATCATACTACCACTCACCACCAGCCCGCCAAAACTACCAAAAACCTAGACCAAATTTTGACCGCAGATCACCCAGACAATACACCCCAATTGCTAAACCCATAGACCAATTGTACGAGAGACTGGAGGTTGCCGGTTATATCACTCATATTCCCGTTGTTGCTATGGAAAACTCTTCCCAGTGGATTAACCCAAATAAGACATGTGCCTATCACTCAGGCATGAAAGGTCATACTATTGATGAGTGTCGTACTTTGAAGGATAAGATTCAGACACTAATTGACACCAAAGTCATACAGGCAAAGGAGGCTGCACCCAATGTCCGTAACAATCCTCTCCCAGATCACATGGGTGGTGGAGTAAACGTGATAGAGACCGATGAAGAATGGGACTCATAGGGGTCAATTGGACTCATTCGAGAAGGGGATAATTCTGAAACATCTCCAGTCACTCTCACAACTATCATGGTACAGACTCAGGCACCAACTGAAGTTGAGGTAACTGCACCAACTCCGTTTGAGGTTGAAGTAACAACGCCCTTCACCGTGATGGTAGCACCTACGCCGTCTTATAAGTCTAATGCTATACCATGGGATTATGTTGCGGAAGCAAGAAGGAAAGGAAAGGCAAAAATGGAAGAAACATGTGCAGCGCAAGGCATGACCAAAACTGGTAGGGTTTATACACCCGAGCATTTGGGAGTAACAAGCAAAGAAGTTGCATCTAAATTGCTTGTCATTGAGACTGGCCTAGATGATCTTTGGAGAAGGGTGTAGGCAAGAGAGTATTCTGTGATTGATCATCTGAACAAAAACCCTGCTCAAATATCTATTTTATCACTGCTGCAAAACTCCGAGGAACATAGGAATGCCCTGATGAAGGCATTGAATAAATCCTATGTACCCAACAACATCACCAGTGGAGAGATGTCCAACATGGTAGGGCAAGTGTTAGAAAGCCACAAGATCAATTTTCATGAAGACGAGTTACCACCACAAGGACTAAGTCACAACATGGCACTACATATCACAGTGCAATTTGAGGACAAGTTCATTGCCAGAGTCCTGATAGATGGGGGTTCAAGTCTCAACATATGTCCACTAACTACTCTAAAATGATTGGGTAAAGGCCTGTACGAGATACGAGCAGGAAGTATGAATGTGAAAGTATTTGATAGGTCTTAAAGGGCCACAATTGGGGAGACCAACCTCAGCCTACAGATGGGTCCAACCTAGTTTGATGTTGAGTTTCAAGTGTTGGACATATCTGCTACCTACAACCTATTGTTGGGACGACCTTGGATACATGCCGCTAGGGCCGTAGCTTCTACTTTACATCAGGTCGTGAAGTTTGAATGGAACCATCAGGAAGTGATCATCCATGGAGATGGAAGTAATCCTATTTACATCAATCAAACTATTCCGGTTATTGAGAATAGAAGGAAGTTGGGTGGAGAAACATACCATCGCATCGAGCGCGTCAACGCAATTGAAAAGGAAAAATGGTGGAGCAGTAAGATAAAAGGCATATTGGCATGGACAGGGTATGAATCTGGCAAGGGTTTCGGTAAGAATCTCTAGGGGATCACCAAACCGATACAACTAAAGTGTCACGACACAACTTTTGGGCTTGGGTATGAATACACCTAGCATGAGTATCAGAATTGGTCGCCACCATGGCGTGGTCCTTATTACCCTCTAGAGCAACCAGTACCATATTTGAGCTAGTCATTTTATCAAGCTGACATGATGTGGGAGTTCGAAGAAGATGAAGTTCTAGACGGCATAAGGAATCTGTTTCTGGATGATGAAGACGCGGATTGCAGTGCGATAGTTGAGGAGGAGGAGGAGGAGGAGGAAGGCCTTATTATTCAGACCGTGGAGAAGGGAGCTATTCTCAAGAACTGGACTGCTGCACCATCAAAGGCCCATCGAGTTCCTGGGTAGCCTGGAAATTAGCACCATTTATTTTGAAAGCAATTTTATGAGCATCTAATACATTTTCAGTATTTTGTTTTAAGCATATTTTGTTTTGAAATAATTGCTCGAGTCATCGAGCCGTACTTGTTTGACGCTTTCAAGATTTATCTAATGCATTGTTATTTTAGTATTTATTATTATTCTTTACATTTTTTCTCTACAACATTATTATTACCTATCCCGATGAACCTACGACTTTGATATGTAACGAGACCACGCAACATAAGGATAATGATTCAGAGGATCTGGAAGAAGATATAATACCCGAGGAAATTGCCAGAGAAGTGGAAAACTTTAAAAACAAGCCTAAGTCCAATTTGGATGAGACCGAAACAATTAATTTGGGAGACTCCGAAACAGTTAAGGAAACGCGTGTAAGCATTCACCTATCACCGTCAGATAAGGAAGAGTACATCCGGTTCTTAAAGGAGTATTAGGATATTTTTGCATGGTTCTATGATGATATGACCGGTTTGAGCACGTCCGTAGTGGCTCATAAACTACCTATCAACCCTATGTGTCCGCCTGTAAAGCAAAAGCTCAGAAAGTTCAAACTAGATATGAGCCTGAAAATAAAAGAGGAAGTCACCAAGCAGATCAAAGATAAGGTTATTAGAGTGGTTGAATATCCGACCTGGTTGACTAACATTGTGCCAGTTCCAAAGAAAGATGGGAAGGTCAGAGTGTGTGTCGACTATCGGGATTTAAACAGAGCAAGTCCAAAAGATAATTTCCCTTTGACTAATATACACATACTGATTGACAATTGTGCCAAGAATGAAATCCAATACTTTGTGGATTGCTTCGCGGGATATCATCAGATCTGGATGGATGAAGAGGATGCCAAAAAGACAGCCTTTATTACACCATAGGGAGTATATTGTTACAAAATGATGCCATTTGGCCTAAAGAATGCTGGAGCCACCTATATAAGGGCCATGATAACCATTTTTCACGACATGATACACAAGGAGTTAGAGGTTTACATGGATGATGTCATCATAAAATCCAAGAGAAGCACATATCATATAGCATATTTGAGGAAATTCTTCGATCGTCTTCGTAGATACAACCTGAAACTAAATCCCGCAAAATGTGCCTTCGGAGTCCCTGCTAGAAAGTTGTTAGGGTTCATCGTTAGCCGCCGAGGAATTGAGCTAGACCCGTCAAAGGTCAAGGCTATCCAAGATTTGCTACATCAGAAGAACAAGAAAGATATGATGAGTTTCTTGGGGCGTCTCAATTACGTCAGCCGTTTCATAGCACAATCAACTGTGATTTATGAACCGATTTTCAAAATGTTAAAAAAAGACACTGCAACAAGTTGGACTGAAGAATGCCAGAAAGACTTTGACAAGATCAAGGAATATTTATCCAAACCACTTGTTCTGGTCCCACCAGAACCTGGGAGACCTCTGATACACTATTTATCTGTACTGGATGGGGCTTTCGGTTATGTCTTGGGACAACATGATGNTCGACTTAGAAGATACAACCTGAAACTAAATCCCGCAAAATGTGCCTTCGGAGTCCCTGCTAGAAAGTTGTTAGGGTTCATCGTTAGCCGCCGAGGAATTGAGCTAGACCCGTCAAAGGTCAAGGCTATCCAAGATTTGCTACATCAGAAGAACAAGAAAGATATGATGAGTTTCTTGGGGCGTCTCAATTACGTCAGCCGTTTCATAGCACAATCAACTGTGATTTATGAACCGATTTTCAAAATGTTAAAAAAAGACACTGCAACAAGTTGGACTGAAGAATGCCAGAAAGACTTTGACAAGATCAAGGAATATTTATCCAAACCACTTGTTCTGGTCCCACCAGAACCTGGGAGACCTCTGATACACTATTTATCTGTACTGGATGGGGCTTTCGGTTATGTCTTGGGACAACATGATGAGACGGGAATAAAGGAACATGCATATACTATCTAAGTAAGAAGTTCACACCCTACAAAGCACAATATTGTTTGCTGGAGCGCACCTGCTGTGCTTTGACATGGATAGCTCAGAAGTTGAGGCACTACTTCTGTGCCTACACCACATATCTCATATCAAGAATGGATCCGTTAAAATACATATTCCAGAAACCCATGCCTACGGGAAAGTTGGAAAAATGGCAGATACTAGTGAGTGAGTTCGACATCATCTATGTAACTCAGAAGGCAGTCAAGGGGCAAGCGTTGGCACATCATCTGGCAGAAAATCCTAGGGGTGGAGAATACGAACCACTGAAAACGTATTTTCCCAATGAAAAGGTTTCATTCGTAGGAGAAGATATCACCGAAACCTATGACGGTTGGAGAATGTTTTTCGATGGATCTGCAAACTTCAAAAGAGTAGGTATTGGAGCATTTTTAGTGTTAGAAATAGGTCAACACTATCCAATATCCGAAAATCTCAGGTTTTCGTGTACCAATAATATGGTAGAATACGAGGCTTGCATATTGGGGATCAAGTTGGCCATTGACATGAACGTTCAGGAATTGCTAGTAATTGGAGATTCAGACCTTTTGGTACATCAGGTTCTAGGAGAATGGGCTACAAAGAATACCAAAATATTGCCATATTTGTACTACGTACAAGAGTTGATGAAGAGGTTCAAAAAAATAGAGTTCAAACATGTTCTGAGAATCTAGAATGAGTTCGCAGATGCGTTGGCCACTCTATCTTCCATGATACAACACCCAGACAAGAATTTCATCGATCATATTCCAGTAGGGATCCATAATCAGCCAGCTTATTATGCTCATGTTGAAGAAGAAACTGATGGGAATCTGTGGTTTCATGACATCAAAGAATACTTGACAAAAGGAGAGTACCCGGAGCACGCAAATCGTACTCAGAAACGCACACTCTGAAGATTGTCCAACCATTTATTCCAAAGTGGAGGAATTCTGTACAGAAGGACTCCAGATCTAGGATTATTACGGTGTGTAGACGCCAAGGAAGCATCCAAATTGCTCGAAGAGATACATGCCGGAACTTGCGGACCACACATGAATGGATTTATTTTAGTTAAGAAGATATTAATAGCATGATATTTCTGGATGACTATGGAAACGGACTGCATCAAGTATGTCCAAAAGTGTCATCAATGCCAAGTACATGCGGATATGATACGAGTGCCACCCAATGAACTCAATGCAACAAGTGCACCTTGGCCTTTCTCCGCTTGGGGGATGGATGTCATCGGTCCAATCAAACCCGCCGCTTCAAATAGGCACAGGTTCATCCTAGTGGCCATAGATTATTTCACAAAATAGGTTGAAGCCGCATCTTACAAGGCTGGAACTAAAATGCTCGTCGCAGATTTCGTTAGGGATCGTATTGTCTGTCGATTTGGGGCACCGGAATCAATCATCACCGACAACGCCGCCAACCTTAACAGTGATTTGATGAAATCCATGTGTGAAACTTTCAGGATCAAGCATAAGAATTCCACAGCATACAGGCCACAAATGAATGGAGCTGTAGAAGCCGCCAATAAGAACATCAAAAAGATATTAAGGAAGATGGTAGATAATCACAAACAATGGCACGAGAGGTTACCATTTGCCCTACTTGGATATCGTACCACAGTTCGCATATCAACCGGACAACTCTTTATTTGCTGGTTTATGGCACTAAAGCCGTCATTCCCGCCGAAGTAGAAATTCCTTCTTTGAGAATCATACAAGAGGCTAAAATCAGTGATGCAGAATGGATACGAAGTCGTTATGAGCAACTGGCTCTCATTGACGGAAAAAGAATAAACGCAGTATGTCACGGTCAACGTTACCAGAACAGAATGTCCAGAGCTTTCAACAAAAGGGTCAGGCCTAGGCAATTCACACCATGGCAACTGGTGCTGAAGCGGATCTTCTTGCATCAAGATGAAGCCAAAGATAAATTTTCACCCAATTGGTAAGGGCCCTACATGGTTAACAGAGTACTAACAGGAGGAGCGCTCATACTCGTAGAGATGGACGGAGAAGTTTGGCCAAAACTTATCAACTCAGACGCAGTCAAGAGATACTATTTTTAGATTGTTTACATTTCTTTATCTCATATAACTGAACTATGCTTGACCTGATTCCCGTTTAAGAGGGGATACGTAGGCAGCCCTGTGGGTTCAGTCACATCTCAATAAAATCTTCATTTTTTACCATGGTCAGAAACTGGGGTAGAATTTTGAGGACCCTCAAAATTCTAAAGCAAGTCCATCCAACTTCGTCATACACAGAATAGTCAAAGAATTGCTTTTAAACTGGGGTAGAAATTTGAGAAGGACCCTCAAAATTCTAGAGCAAGGAAGCTGCAATGTCTCTAAAATATGTCACAGTCATTGGTTCATCTAACGTAGTCGATATTGCATACTACTATATTTTAAATAACTACATTCATAAAATGCACGCATTTCTTTCAGAAAACTTTATTTCTATAAACAGCCAGATGCTAACCAGGGTGACTCAAACAGGATCTCAAGATAGGAGCACAAGCAAAGCAAAAGACAAAAGTGCGAACCAACCTTCCCCTACAAAACTCACATTTTTTCTTTGGATGCAGGCACAGTAAGACAATAATATCTGCAGACACGTCAGGTCACTACCTTCAAGATAGCGGATTATCTATCCCAAACATCTCCAGTTAAGAACCACTCTACTATCACTCATCGTTTTCTTTGCATAAGGCTAAGCCCTGCCTCCCTAATTGCATGAGACTAAGCATTATCTCCTTTCTTTGCATGAGACTAAGCATTGTCTCCTATTTGTATGAGGCTAAGCAT
Organism: Nicotiana otophora; assembly: GCA_000715115.1. Lineage (NCBI taxonomy): Eukaryota > Viridiplantae > Streptophyta > Magnoliopsida > Solanales > Solanaceae > Nicotiana > Nicotiana otophora. The sequence goes on along the minus strand of AWOL01S0026609.1, from coordinate 5,026 downwards.
TGCCTCCTTAACTGCATAAGGCTAAGCACTGCCTTTCCTTATATCGAGACTAAGCATTGTCTCCTATTTGTATGAGGCTAAGCATTGCCTCCTTAACTGCATAAGGCTAAGCACTGCCTTTCCTTATATCGAGACTAAGCATTGTCTCCTATTTTGCATGAGGCTAAACCCTGCCTCCCTAACTGCATAAGGCTAAGCATTGCCTTTCCTTGCATGAGACTAAGCATTGTCTCCTTTCTTTGTATGAGACTAAGCATTGTCTCCTATTTTGCATAATGATAAGCCCTGCCTCCTTAACTGCATAAGGCTAAGCACCGCCTTTCCTTACATCGAGACTAAGCATTGTCTCTTATTTTGCATGAGGCTAAGCCCTGCCTCCCTAATTGCATAAGGCTAAGCACTGCCTTTCCTTGCATCAGACTAAGCATTGTCTCCTTTCTTTGCATGAAACTAAGCATTGTCTCCTATTTGCACGAGGCTAAGCATCGCCTCCTTAACTGCATAAGGCTAAGCATTGCCTCCTTAACTGCACAAGGCTAAGCACTGCCTTCTTTGCATGAGACTAAGCATTGTCTCCTATTTTGCATGAAGCTAAGCACCGTTTCCCCTTCTTTGTATGAGACTAAGCACTATCTCCTATTTTTGCATGAGGCTAAGCCCTGCCTCCCCCTCTTGCATATGGCTAAGCACTGCCTTTTCCTCAAGATTAAATACTATCTCCACTACGCCATCTAAGACCTAGCACTATCCTCTGTTCACCTAGGGCTAAGCACTTCCCTCATCTTACACAAGACTAAGCCTTGTCTTGTCTCATCTTCGCATGTGACCAAGCGTCACATCTTTGCACTTCATAGGCTGAAATATTGCCATTTTGTCTGAAGGCGTCATAGTCCGAAGGCATCATCCTCATAGCCGGGAGACACTATTCCATGGCCTGGGGATCTCTCAAAATTGTACATCATTATTCAAATACTTCATAGTCCAAAGGGACCATCCTCATGTCCTGAGGACATCATTTCATGGCCTGCAAATCCCTTATCATACACTTCATATCCCAGGATGCCATGGTCTGAGGATATCATCCTCACCGTCCGAAGACGATCTTCATGGTCCAGAGGGAATTTGCATCAAGTTTGAATTTTTGCAATAACCCATATATATTTGCATGCATCGTGTTTTATGTTTTGCAGGTAATCCAGGAAGTAACTGTTCTCCTAACGGGAGCAATCTTCGCCCCGGTTTCCGTTCAACGTTCACATCCTGCAATTACTTCAAACGCAATCGATCACCATCGGTTACCCACTCTTACTTGATAACCGTTCAAATACTCATTTTGAGACACATCTATAATGTTTCAGATTCGCATTTACGATTTCGTATAAATTCATCAGATATTGTCCTACCCAAAAGAACCCTTTCCGAAGCAAACGACCGTTCCTATGACAACTTCATCGGTTCAGTTCACCGTTGGATCCAGAACTACACACAGCCTGATTCTCATAACACCGGGGATATATAGGCAACTCAGGAACCAGGGTTCGGCCCAATTTTTCAAATCACACCATCCCTCACTCAATTCGGCCAAAAATGGTCATCATATTCTTTACCCGACAACTCTTTCATCATTCTGGGGTAAAGAGGGGCAGCTGTTGATTCCTAATTTTGCCCTCATATTTTCCAAATTATATGTACATGCCTTCAAAATAGCATTTTACGCATCATTATTTAGTTTACAAATCGATACAAGCATTTTCTATAATTTTCTATATTTTTAGAGCTCTTAAAATAATTTTCTTGCATTTAAATTATATAAATATCTAGTAATTATCCCTTAAAATTATTTTGTGATGACTTAGTTACCTAAAATTATTATTTTTCACCTATAATATATGTTTCAAATATTTTATTTCATTGTATATAATTATATTAGTATTTTTAAGCTATTTATCTAATTTTGCAATAATGACCTATATTCATACACAATTACTCTTTATTTTATATTAGTTATGTCAAAATAGCATATTTATATTTTTTTATAATACTAAGTTATTATTTTAAGCATATTAGTGCATAAATAATAATTTTCATTTATTTATTAAGTATTTTTTATAAATCATTTTGATAAAATTTTGGGTATTTAAATAATAGCCCATTCTAACTAATTTTGGACCACATTAGTGGCCCAAATCTACCCAAACCTTAGCCCAGTCCATCCCAGCCCAAATCCAAATGACCCTTAGTCTCAAACCCGGTCGGTACCCGTCTCAAATAACTCGCCCTGTTTCCCTTGTGATCCTGGCCGTTGATCTCAAACGATCAACGACCCATAATTAACCTACCCATTTTATATTACCCCTCACCCTAAAACCTAAAGACACATTTTCGCCCGTCCGCCGCCCCCAAATCCTCTCGAACCTTCTCCTCTCTCTACAGTAACCCTAGCCGCCCCCTCAAATCTCTCCAAATCCGTCTCAACCATGGATTCCCTCCATGATTTCCTTACCTTTTGTGTGTTATCTCGTTATTTCTACAAAACTATGGTACCACCTAGTACATGCCTAAACATGGCAAGTACTATCTCTCAGAATCTGGCCATTCAACTTCAATCGCTTGAATCTGGACAGTATTTAGTCTATATACATTATGACCTCGGCTATATGGGTCCGATTAGCCAAGCTTTTCGGCCAATCTTTGATTTCTGTCAATTAGGATTTACCTATTTTTTCCCTAATCCGATTTATATAGATTCTGCATGTTATACTTCCTTATTTATGTTTGATTTTACAGTTTTTCTTGTTTACTGGTTCGATTTCTGTAACTATATAAACCCCTTCCCATTTCCCTTTGAAGCAGAGAATGGAATCGATATACTTTCACTAAAAATTGGAGCTTTGTTCTATGATCCCTCATTCTCTTATTCTGTACTTCATTTTGGCCGGCTAAAAGCCAAGGCCACTGAGATTATGTTATTCAAACTTTCTCTTGGTGCAAGCATTGACCGGAGTTCTTCTGAAGCTCTTGGGAACTTTGACGCATTGAGATTCTGGGTTTTGTGGAATTTTTGTTCTTTGTTGTTGTCCGTTTAACTGGTAAGTCGCTTGATCTTTTGCAATTTCATTTTTTATGTGTCTCTGATTTGCATATACTCTCACTTCTGAAATCTATGGCTTAATGTATTTCTGGGCTACTTTTATGCACAACTCTGTTAGCTTTACACTCGTTTTAAATCTCTCTAGCATTTAACTCCTCCTAATGTTGCTAGTTCTGAGATTGTCTATGTCTAACTTGGATAATCTGAACCCTCCTAAGCTCGTTTAGCTAGTGCATTGGTGTCTGATTGTTCATGAATATGCTTACCTGCTTCATCCTGAATCTCTGTAATGAATGCCTCACATCTTTAATAACCTGTGTTAAGACCTTCACTGTTAATTATGACTTGTTTCTCTACTATTATGTCACTCAGCATGCTCACTTGATCTCATACCCCTTTAATGATGGCTTTCAATTATAGAAGAATTATCTCAACTTGTTTTTCCTACCATGTTTGAACTGTTTTGATATTAAAATGAATCCATGGCATAACTTAGACCTTCCCTAATTAATTAGTCTACTGGTCAATACTTGAATGCCTACGTTTGCCATTTGACATGAGTTTATTTTCACTATGTTTTGAATCTCTGGAATGATTATCTTGCATATGTAATGTGTTCTAATCTGTGTTAAGATTTTTCTATCAACTATGACCTTGCTTCCTTGCTAATATGTCCCCCAGCATGTCTTCGGCTCACTTAATTCCTTGTTCCTTCAGTAATTACTTGACTTGTCAGAATGTGTGTTCCCCTATCATGTCTAAATGTTGTCTTGTTCCCTGATGAGAGTTAACATGTCTGTTTCATAACATCAAAACCTATACTTAGTACAGTCTGGACCTTCTTTAGGTAAATAGTCTATTGTGTCGGTGCTAGAATACCTACATGTGCTATTTAACATGAGCTTACTCTTCACTTTGTACTGAATCTCTATGATGTTTGTCTTGCATACATAATGCGTTTTAATATTATAAGACCTTTTCCCTCAGCTGTGATCTTTCTTCCCTGCTAATATACCCCTAGTATGTCTTAATCCCCTGTTTCTTCAGTGATTGCTTGGATTGTCATAATGTGTGCTCCCTATCATGTTTCAATGCAATCTTGTCTCCTGATGAGAATTAGCATGTTTGTCTTATGATACTAAGATGCATGCTTAGCTTAATCCGAACCTCATAGGTACCAATTGGTTTAATGTCATGAATGATAATGTATATCTTGTAAACGTGTTTATTTCCCAATTTCTTTCAATATGAGACTATCTATGTGGTGCTTTGCTATCTTGCCGAACCTGCTGGCCTGCTTGATTAGTTGCTCTGTATGCTTAACTTGGTGTAGTACCTAATTTATGTCCCTCTATCACTATCCACTTTCCTTATTTGCTACTCATGCTATTCTGAATTCTCATTCTTAGCCGGCTGAAAGCCAAGGCTATTTAGGTTTTATTGTCGACCTCCCTAGTGTGAGCACTGTTCGGGGTCCAATTGAGACCCTTGTGAACTCTGACACACTGGGGCTTGGTCCTAGTCATTCTCTCAACCTCCAAAACTGTCCCTAATACTCTATTTCCCTGTCATGTACCGCATGTCTATATTGGTTGTTCCAAGTGGTGCAACACTTGGTGTTGTGGCTCATTTGAATGGGTATGGGCTATTCTATGGACCCATGATCGTGTATTGAACGTGGATCTTTGTTGAAGGCCCAGTAAGGCTGGGTATTTAGTTATTTTATTTGGGCCTACTGTGGGCCTGTTCACTGTTATGTAATATGTTTACTCATTGTTGGGCCTGTAATAATCTTTGTATAAACAATTGGGGTTGTTAGTAAAAGGGAATGAGGGTAGATCTTAATATTTACATGCGATGGGTAGATGAGATGCCTATAGGACTTGATAATGTGTTCGCTATATGTGTTGTTCAATTACATGAGCACTGTAGAGA
>AWOL01S0026608.1:22903-34589 GCA_000715115.1 Nicotiana otophora | reverse complement strand
AACTGTCCCTAATACTCTATTTCCCTGTCATGTACCGCATGTCTATATTGGTTGTTCCAAGTGGTGCAACACTTGGTGTTGTGGCTCATTTGAATGGGTATGGGCTATTCTATGGACCCATGATCGTGTATTGAACGTGGATCTTTGTTGAAGGCCCAGTAAGGCTGGGTATTTAGTTATTTTATTTGGGCCTACTGTGGGCCTGTTCACTGTTATGTAATATGTTTACTCATTGTTGGGCCTGTAATAATCTTTGTATAAACAATTGGGGTTGTTAGTAAAAGGGAATGAGGGTAGATCTTAATATTTACATGCGATGGGTAGATGAGATGCCTATAGGACTTGATAATGTGTTCGCTATATGTGTTGTTCAATTACATGAGCACTGTAGAGATCATGACATTAGGAGAAACACACATGCACTACCTGTTTACTATTAATCATGAGTTCAAATGCTATGTCTATTGCTACGTGTTTATAGACAGCATGCTTATAAGGAGTAAGCACCCCTTCAACTTGCATGATTACTTTCGAATATACTAGAAACCTGCCTATAGGAACAAATGAATTTTCCTTCAATTCGCTTCAGTTATTCACTAAAAATTATGCCTATAGAATTTTTGATCACTTCATTTGCTATTGTACCACATTGATCACTAGAAATCTTGTTTATAGGACTAAGTATAAATAAAACAAGCTCTAAAGTACTATGCGTTAGAGATCCTGCCTATAGGAAATAATTGCTCGCTATAATTGGTTAATGTTAGACCATTCAAACATAGTTTCATGCCCCTCGTATGAATAATTTTGGGACTCTTTCCCTAGCAGATTCTGTTGTACCCAACTGCGTAAATCACTTAGGCATCGCACATACAGGATTGGTACCTTAAAACTCCCAACAATTAGTTTATGATACCCCCATGATTCTGTCTATAAGCTATATCCTGCATCTGAAATCACTTGCATACTTTGATCGCCTAGAAAGCATGTCTATAGGATTCTGCAGATTCCTGATCGGTATATGTGTTTTCGTGCATTTGTTGCTTAAGTGTGGAGGCAAACTTGAGCCTTGACTGCCTATATGTGAAGTCCAATGTGTTTTGTATGTCGCCTAGTTTTGACATTTCTGAGCAGCCTAAGTGAGGTCTAGAACCATCCAAAGTAAAGGTCCAATACCTCCTGGACCATAGGTACGGGACGGGTAGTGCACGCATATGGTACGACCTATAATTGAATTAGAACGCTTTTAGGTAATAACTTTAACATAGTAATCGGGTAGCAGGAGATGATAGTCTGTACCCGCTGAATAATATGAGTAACATCCCATCTTGAGGGAGTTACGAAGTATTATTTATGTTGCACGGGGTGATCCTTTAGGCTAAAAAACTTAGGACTCCTCCCTAGATCTAAATAGTTGTATCCCTATATTCGCACTAAGATCTGTGTCAATCGTGTTGTAATAAAGTTATGTGACTTCTGAACTCCTTTATTTATTTGATCACCTAGCTTAATCAAAATCCATATAATCTTAAGTTCAGCCGGGACCCATAATTGTGGACCTCGAGGAGTGCCTAACACCTTCTCTTTGAGGTAACTTGAGCCCTTACCCGATCTTTGGTGGCGTTGACTAGTCAAACAGAGTCATTTGTATAATAGGTGCCCTAACGTGCCTTAAACCATTAGGTGGAGACTCTCCTATTTAAATACCTCCTAGAAAAGAAGAGTGATCATATGTCGAAGCCCGATTTCGCGAGGAAAAGGGGGCGTGATAGCCCATTCGTCCAGTACAACTGGCAGCAACATCTTTTCCTTCTAAAATCTGGTCACGAACTCCCGAAACAATTCTGGCTCTCCTTGTGCAATCCTGAATGTGTCGACCTTTCAGGAATATACCTTCCTGGCTCCGGTATGGGCCTTAATGAAAGAATCCGCGAGCATCTCGAAGGAATCTATGAAATGCTCGGGCAAGTGTGAATACCACGTTAGGGCCCCCTTCGTGAGGGTCTCCCCAAATTTCTTCACTAAACTAACTCAATCTCATGTGGAGCCTAAACGTATTCCTTGACCGCCGTTGTATAGGTGGTGATATGCTCCTGGGGATATCACCACCTATGATGGGATCTGAAGTCCCATCATACTTCGGCACGTCTAGCATTTTAAACCGCTTTGGGATCAATTCTGGAGTCGCGCTTGATTTGAATGGCAATTGTGTAAACTTCTTTGAGTTCGGCCCTTTCAGCACTGATGGTGCGCCCGGGATTTGATCTATTCGGGTGTTTATTCCTTCATAAATTGCATGAGTTCGATTTTAAAGGGATTACTCTCGTTGTTGTGACCGGATCTGCTACCATTCCCCCCAGCCCCATCAAAGCCGACCTCGCCCCTCAGGGTGCTGTTGTCGACCCTCTGCGTTATTTGATTTGTGTGAGCACCGGGAGGGACTGGACCTCGTCCATTTGCATTGTTGGAATCACCCAACAATGCTTGCTTCAGCTCCGTCATGACCTGATCCTATCGTGTAAGATGGCCTATAATGGCCATTTATTGTTCTTTCAAGATCCTTACTGTTTCGATGACGTGCTCGAAACAGTAAGGAAGCAATTGTGTACCTCGTCCATTTGCATTGTTGGAACCACCCGACAATGCTTGCTTCAGCTCCGTCATGACCTGATCCTGTCGTGTAAGATGGCCTATAATGGCCTTTTATTTTTCTTTCAAGATCCTTATTGTTTCGATGACATGCTCGAAATTGGGGATCTGAAGTCTCATTATACTTCGGCACGTCTAGCATTTTAAACCGCTTTGGGATCAATTCTGGAGTCGCGCTTGATTTGAATGTCAATTATGTAAACTTCTTTGAGTTCGGCCCTTTCAGCACTGATGGTGCGCCCGGGATTTGATCTATTCGGGTGTTTATTCCTTCATAAATTACATGAGGTCGATTTTAAAGGGATTACTCTCGTTGTTGTGACCGGATCTACTACCATTCCCCCCAGCCCCATCAAAGCCGACCTCGCCCCTCGGGGTGTTGTTGTCGACCCTATGCGTTATTTGATTTGCGGGAGCACCGGGAGGGACTAGACCTTGTCCATATGCATTGTTGGAACCACCCGACAATGCTTGCTTCAGCTCCGTCATGACCTGATCATGTCGTGTAAGATGGCCTATAATGGCCTTTTATTGTTCTTTCAAGATCCTTACTATTTCGATGACGTGCTCGACTTTAGCATCATGAGGAGTCGCTTCTCGAACATGTGGCATATATCGTCCGGCGTGGCCTCATCCCCCTCGTTACGGGTATTACTGATTGAATCCTTGTGCTGAGGATGATTTACTTGGGCCTCAATGTTATGTTCGATGTTGACATCGTTATCTGCCATTTTCAACAATTTTTTCTAAGAACAAAATATCAACAAGTTAGTAATAGATGTAGGGATCAGTTTAATTACACAACTGTCTATGCCCCACGGTGGGCGCCAAACTGTTTATCCATAAAATAGTATAGTTGAATTTATACGTGGTTTATAGACAAGTGAATCGATTTGATCCTCAAATGATAAATGAATTAAACAAAAATGTAAGACCTAGCCTTGAAATTGAGATAAAACAACAGATATCTTAGTTCCGGGCGCAAAGCTTCCGTAGACAGTAAGAACAATATAAGTAAGCAAGAAAATAAAATGTTGTTGAGCTTTTGATAGAATATAGTGTATGCTTGTCAGAAAATTCGTGTCCTTTACAATGATGGTATAGCTCATTATTTATAGTTGCACCTAAGGAATAATGTCCTAGGATCAAGCCCCTCTTAAATGACAATTATGAGGTCCATTGAAGAATGTGTAATGGTAGGTTGTAAATACCTTATTCTCTGTAACAGACCGTGCACTTAATACCACGGAATATTCTTCATTAAATTCTACCGGGTGGTAGGCATTTATTTCGACTTTATGAATATCATTCTTTCCGATAACAAGCGAGATCATTGCCTTCGGGACCAACTGTCTTCTGTCTTCGGCTCCACGTGTCGCTTTCTCATGTGAACATTAAATATGAACATATTTTACCCTATGCAGATAGTCCCCCTGCTTTTCGGTCACATAACTTTGTGTTACCGGGAAGTTGGTAGAGATAACTTTTTTTGGAGGGAAATTCTCTGACCTTCTCTGAAAAGTTTTTGACAGTTGATTAGACACACATCTCTCCGCATTTAATGCCCCAAATACGCGTCATTCTACGATTTAGCATCACTTTTTCCGGTTATTGAGGTAATTATGGCCACGATTTTAGCCGCCTATTCCTTTACTTATACACATCAAACTTCTTCATTTACACTTCATAATTTTCCAAACTTTCTCAAACTCTCTTTACTCAACTCATATTTTGTCTTCAACTTTTCTTTAACCTTCTTCTTCTTCTTCTTCAGAGAAACCCTTTCTTGCTTTCTGATAAAAATGGCTTCGTCTTCCAAAAACTCTAGTTCCTCAAAAAAACAAAGGTAAAGCTGATGATTCTGCTCCTCCTACGTAGAGCACCATCATCCCAAAAAGTCTTATCACAACTAAAGACTTCGAAGAGAAGTATCCTTCCTCTAACCCTCGTACATGGGCCGTTGACTTGTACCCTTCTTCCATCCGTCCTTCTAGTATTCCTGTTGTGAAAGAAGACTGCCATTGGCATGATTTAGACATTATCGCTCCTCATCTGGCGGATTGGATAATCTTACCCCCAAGAAGGGTTTCACGTATTTTTATACGTATCCCTTCACTTTAGGGTCGTTCTCTTTGAGTGGGGAGCTTGACTTCATTATTATAGAGTTCTGCACCCGTTACCAGGTATGCTTGACACAAGTAAGTCCTTCTATGTGTTGGACAATTGCTTGTCTTCGGCGTCTATTCCAGGAGACGGGAGAGGAACTAACCATAACTCGATTAATGAACCTTTATTCCCTCAAGATTTTTCACGAGGGAATGATAAATTGTAGAAAACATGGCCATCATACTCTTCTAGCCATCATGGATGATGATAACGACTGTGGGTGGATAGAACGGTTCGTTGCAAATTCCACCAGGGATATCATTTCGTCCACGACTTTATCCTTTCCGAAATTGTGGAACCACACTCATAAGTTCATCGTTTGCCTCATCTTTTAGTTAAAGATTGCCCCATGTTGTTACTTATTTCTCTTCTTTCACCTGTTTCAGCAATTCAGGGGGTTCCACCAAGGGTTGAAGGCTTGGACCAGTGGGTCCAAAAGATTTTAGAAGTCACTATGTCCGAGACCCGTACGTGGAAAGAACTAGCCCTTAAATATGGGTGGAAGGCCAAAAATTATAGTAGGTTGAACTCATCTTGTTTTTTCCTTTCATATAAGAAAATCAATTAATCTCTTTCTCTTGTTGAATTCAGGTCTACCCCAGGGTTCAATTGTTGTCCCCGAGGAGGATGTTTTGGCTGATCATGTTGATGCAGCGAGGTTGCTGCATGAGGCTTTTACCCGAACAGGTGTCTCCGGGCCTCCTTCTGGTGCAAGTGCTTCTTCTCGGAGTCTCCGACAGGAGAACAAGAAACCAAAAAGGAGACGTTCCTCCGTGGCTGGGGGAAGAAATAAAAAGACAAAGAATGCAGTGCCTGAGTCAACCCCGGATGTCGAGGAGATGAGCGTCGCGCCCGAGCCGGTCCCAAAAGATGTGGTGGTCGACGATGATAGAGGAGCCAATGATGAGAGAGCTCCTCTGCATAGATGACGACGACCTTCATCAGCTCAACGAAATGCTCAATATGTTGATCTAGTTACACCAATCGACGACGATGCCTCGGTACTATAGGGGAGTTCGATATGGTGGAAGATGCTAACTCTCGCTTCCGAGTCCTAGTTACCACGCACGATACTGTGAGGCTGAGTACCGGGTCCCTTCCGTCACCGGTTGATGAGAAACCAACAATTAGCACTGCATTGCCGTAGCTGCTTCTCATCCTATAATGCCATCTGCTTCATCTCCCTCTTCTCCAACTCTGTCTTTGCCACCAGCAACTACTACATCATCTCCACCGGTTGCGGCTGCCCATGAGGAGGATGTCCCTCTTCCCTAATCTCCAGTTCATGGGAATTTGGGGCAAAATTATGTTGTCCCCTTCGAAGACCCCCAAAGGAGGAGGAATGTTACCCTCTCGGTCTTTACCGGATGCCATCTGTTATCCCGGCCGGTGGAGCTTGCTAACTATCTGAAGCCTTTGGCTTCAGAAAAAGATAGTGATAAGATACAAACTCTCTCGGGAGAGTGTTTGTTGAACAACGCCATGCACAATGCAGTAGCGATATATTCTTTGTCTCCTCTGTTGTTTCTTCCATCTTTGTTAAGGTAGGATTTTGAATTTGCATTTTTATTTTGTAGGTTAACTTTATTGCTTCTGAGGGCCATCAAAGGCTGATTCGTCATAAGGAGGAACTTACCTCCGAACGGAATCAACTTTTGACCGAACGAGACCAGAATATTGCTCGCCTCTTAGAGATGGAAGCACGAGTTGATGAGGTCATTGAATTGGAGGCTCGGTTGCTGAAAAGTGAGTAAGAAATGGTAACCCTTAGCCAGGAGGCCACCCCGTTAAGGGCACAATTTGAAGAAAATAAGGACAAATGGGTTGAAGTCCATAATATCGTTCTTGCTGCATTTGATCGTGTGGCTGCCTCCGTTGAAAGGTTGAGAAATTTAGAGGTAGCCTTAAACTCCAAAACTAAAGAAGTTACTGCTGCCGAGGCGAAGTATGCCCGATTAGTGGAGAAGCAAAAGAGGACCATCGAGCATAATAGAATTTTCAGCTCCATTGTCCACGACCTTGATGTCAGCCTTCTGTCAATTAGATTTGTGCGGGGATTACCTTTCTGCCGAGCTTGACTGTCTCAGAGAAGAACTTCAGCACTGAGAGGCTTCGCTCGTTGTTGAAAAAATATATGTTATGTACAGCATGAGGAGAAAAACCTTGGAAGAAGCCAAAGCAGGTGTCATTGACTTTGATGCCGAAGTCTCTAAGGCCCGTGAGCTGGAGTCAACTGCCAAAGGGGGTCTTCTGGCCAGACCTGATGCTACCTAAGTTCTCAGGAAATGAAAACGAACCAGAAATTGATGATGCTGAAGGCCAAAATGATGAAGGCCAGGGTATTAAGTCGGTGACGGATCATCCCACTTCCCTTGGGGGTGAAGATGCTTCTCTTCATCCGGGTTTCGGAGATGCAGTAGCTTAGTTTTTGTTTTCTTTTCTTTATCATATTTTTGTACTTGTGTTTTTTGGCACATTTATTATGAATAGAAGCACTTTTTCGTTCAAGTATCGTGCACGTTTTTCTCTTTGCATACTTTTTCGTTTAAGTATTTGTGCAAGGTTTGTTCTTTGTATCCTTTTCGTTTAAGTATTCTCGTAAGTTTTCCGCGTCGAGATATGTGAGGCTTCGGGTGTATTTTTTCCTGGTAGTATTTGGATTTTGGGTATAGGTTCTTCCGATATCAACCATTTAACGTGAGGGTTTCATAAGAGAGGGCCCTATTATGTTTACGATGCTCTTGAAGAGGACGTCTCATGTTCATTACGACACTAGCAGTTGAAATACTTGATTAACTTTCAAATGATAAAATCAATTCATCGTTCAGACAAAAAATAAGATAGAAATAAAAGGATTTTACTTTATTCCTTCTATTTCAAAAGTACATAAGCATTCGTTGTGCTAAAAAGAAATTACCATTTCTTGTGGCTAACTTGTACAACTTATTTCTATGGGGCTGGCCGCATACTCCCCGGTCCCGATGATACAACTATGTTTCTGGTTTTCATATTCCGGTCGACGTGGCAGTCATTGTTGTCGTATCCTCATATCATCCGCCCCCCAATGTTCGAATGTGAAGAATGCGAATTTGAACACTGAAGTTTTGCACCTTCGAGGATTCCTCTGGTGAATTGCTAGATAATCTTCAGTTCGATAGAAAATTTTACTTCCCCTTAAGAATTTATGCTATCGAGCCAAAGATTATCTAACAATCCCCCAGTGGCTTGCACTTGTGAACGATCGGGTAATCTTTGTTCGACAGCGAACTTTACTTCCCAGTGGGAACTTTACTATCGAGCAAAAGACTATCTAACCACTTTGTAGTGGTTCTTTACTTGTGTGCCTTGTCATTTAAAGGTCTTATTTCTGCTGCTGAAGCTTCCTTCATAGTATGCTTTCCATTTCTACCTCGTTAAAAACCTTTCCAGAAAAACCTAATTGGGACAAAAACTAGACGAAGGGAAAAATAGTGCAGCACATACTTTTAGTATAGGTGATGCTCATCAGCAATAATATTTCTTGAGGTGTGACACATTCTAGTTGCTTGGAAACTTTTCTCCATCTTGATTTTTCAACTCGTATGACCCTTTTCTTGTTGATAGTTGAAACACGGTAGGGGCTTTCCCAAGTCGGACCTAGCTTCCCTGTATTGAACTCCCGGGTGTTCTGAGTTACTTTCCTTAAAACCAAGTTTACTACTTTGAAATAACGGAGGTTAGCTCTTCGATTGTAATATCTTTCTATTATCTGCTTTTGGGTTGCCATCCTCATACGCGCCAAGTCCCTGCGTCCATCAAGTAACTCCAAATTGACCAATATCTCAGGGTAAGCTCTCCTACTTCCAGTGGGATCAAGGCTTCTGCTCCTTACACAAGAGAGAAAGGAGTCTCCCCCGTGCTCGATTTGGCCGTTGTTCGGTATGCCCATAGTACTCTTGGCAGCTCTTCGGTCCATTTGCCTTTAGCTGCTTCCAATCTCTTTCTGAGATTTTGTATAATCACCTTGTTTGTTGATTTTACTTAACCGTTTGCGCTCGGATGATAAGGTGATCATGTGATCATTTTGATTTTCAAGTCTTCAAGAAACTTTGTGACCTTTGCGCCTATAAATTAAGGCCCGTTGTCGCATGCTATCTCTTTTGATATCCCAAATCTGTAAATTATATTCTCCCCCAAACAATCTACTACTTCATATTCACCAATTTTCTTGTAAGGACCTACATCAACCCACTTAGAAAAATAGTCAGTTAAAATCAAAAGAAATCTTACCTTACCGGGGGCCCGTGGCAGTGGTCCAACGATATCCGTTCCCCGCTTCATAAACGAACATGGTGACAAAACTAAATGCAATGGCTCTGCCGGTTGATGTACCAACGGTGCGTAGCGTTGACATTTATCACATTTTTGAACATAAGTTTTAGCGTCTTGTTCCATTCGGGGCCACTAGTATTTTGCCCTAATTAATTTTAACACTAAGGAATCAACACCTGAGTGATTTTCGCAGATCCCCTCGTGGTCTTCTCGCATAACATAATTAGCTTCGGAGAAACATCGGGCCAACGGGCCTTGAAAAGATCTTTTGTACAATTGACCCCCTTGAAGTTGTATCGAGTTGCTTTAGTACGCAGTGCCCGATATGCCTTAAGATCTTCAGGCAAATTTTCGTGCTCGAGATAGTCAATAATCTTGTTTCTCCAGTTCCAAACCAAATTGGTCGCGTTCACCTCTTAATATCTATTTATGTCTAATACCGAATGCATAAGCTGTACTACCGTACCTGAGTCCGATCCCTTCTTCTTTGTGTATGATTCAAGGTTGGTTAGTGCATCTGCTTCCGTATTCTCTTCCCTCGGGATATGCTAATTGACCATTCCCGGAACCGAGCGATCAGAGCCTGGACTTTCACTACGTATTATTGCATGCATTCCTCTTTGGCTTCGAAGATCACGTAGACCTGATTTACTACCAATTGGGAGTCGCATTTGAGTTCTATGACCTCATAGTCCAGTCCCCGGCCAATTCGAGCCCTACAATCAAAGCTTCCTCCTCACGGACTAGAAAAATACTTACCGCTACCTCCGAGACCATTAAGTAGATCAGTGGTCATTCGCCTACCTCCGGTTTTGACAGTAACGGAGGACTTAACAAATACCTTTTTAGATCCTTCAAAGCCTGTTGATATTCTGGTGTCCATTCAAAGTGAACTTCTTTTTGAGAAGTGCGAAGAAATGATGGAAATTTTTCGAAGAACGGGAAATGAATCTGCTCAAAGCGGTCAGTCCCCCCGTTAGCCTTTGAACCACTTTTATGCTTGATAGCTGGTTTGGGATGCCTTCGATGGCTTTAATTTTATCAGGGTTAACCTCAATCCCCCTTTGCCATACGAGAAAACCCAGGAACTTACCGGAGCTGATCCCGAACGCACATGTCTTGGGGTTAAACTTCATGTTGTGTTTTCTTAAGATGTCAAAGGTTTCTTGCAGGTGTTTCAGATGGTCACATGCGTTTAAAGACTTAACCAGCGTATCATCTATGTAAACTTCCATAGTTTTCCCTATTTATTTCTCAAACATTTTTTACGAGCCGTTGATAAGTGGCTCCGACGTTTTTTAGCCCGAAAGGCATCACATTGTAACAATATATACCAAAGTTTGTTATGAACGAAGTTTTTTCCTGATCCTCCGAGTTCATCTTGATTTTATTGTACCGGAGTAAGCATCCAGGAAACTCATTAACTTGTGCTCCGCCGTTGCATCAATCATTTTATCAATGTTTGGAACTGGGAACGAGTCTTTTGGGCATGCCTTATTTAAATCCTTATAGTCTACACACATGCGAAATTTATTCTTCTTATTTGGAAATACTACTACATTAGCTAGCCAGTTAGGATACTTTACCTCTCGGATTGAACCGATATCAAGAAAATGAGTTTTTTCTTCTCTGACGAATTTATTCCCGACCTCCGCAATAGGACATTTTTTCTGTCTTACCATAGGGATGTTGGGATCCAGGCTTAGTTTGTGTACGACCACTTCTCGCGGTATACCTGCTATATCCGCATGTGACCATCAAAAGAAATCGACATTAAGTTTAAGAAATTCAATAAATCCATACCTGAGCTCGGGATATAGTCCTGTCCCCAAGTGGAACTTCCCCTCCAAGAATTTTTCGAACAATGTGACTTGTTCAAATTCTTCCGCCATGGATTTTGTTGTGTCTGTTTCTTCTGGTACCTAAAAATATCTTGGCACCTGATAGGATTCCTATGACTCCTCCCCCTAGTTGATTTCACTCGGCTCGGGAGCAGGCGTCGATTCCTGTAATTGCTATGCCATATGCTCCTTCCCTTTGCTACTAGAAACTAATATCGCATTCATCTCCCTTGCTGCCGGTTGGTCGCCTCTTATTTGTTTAATTCCCTCGGGAGTTGGGAATTTCAGTAACTGGTGATATATTGATAGCACAACCTCTTGTGCAACCACGGTCTCCCCATGAAAATATTATAGCCCATATCGCCGTCCACCACCTCGAAAAGGGTCATCTTCATCACACCCTCGGCATTCGTGAGCAACAAGATCTCTCCTCGGGTTGTCACACTTGCTAGGTTGAACCCGACGAGGAGTTTTGTGGCCGAAATGATGCTTTTGGTGAGCTTGGCTTGCTCCAGCACTCTCCATTGGATGATGTTGGTTGAACTTCCTAGGTCCACCAAAACACGTTTAATTTTAAAATCTAAGACAATTAAAGAGATTACCAATGCATCATTGTGCGAAAACAAAAGTCCATATGCGTCTTTCTCTGTGAAAGTGATGTCATCCTCAACGACTTCCCCGAGTCTCTTGTTGTGGGTCACTGACACCTTCATCTTTTT